>CM076583.1:1284138592-1284336240 GCA_034641835.2 Pinus albicaulis | reverse complement strand
AATTGTGGATCCTGATATTGTGGCGCAAATGAAGAATATTACACCATCAACTCTCCCTCATTTCCATGGTAAAGTTCATGAAGATCCTGAATCTTTTCTATTCGAGTTTGATATTCTGTGTAGAAGTTATGATTATTCAAATAATGCTCAGAAGTTAAGATTATTTCCTACTACTCTCAAGGACTCAGCTCTACGCTAGTTTATGGGGTTAGGAGGAAACACTATAAACTCTTGGGATCAGATGAAGAGAGTGTTTTTGTCTAAATATCAAGAATATTGCAAAACTCGGGACATGCAGGATGATATTTTTACAATCATACAAGATGATGATGAAACTCTTGAATATTACCTAGAAAGATTTATGTATATTTTACAAAGGTCGAAACTTAAGTTTGATCCCAATACTATTAGAACCTTGTTCTTAAGAGGACTTACTGATAATGCTAGAAATAATATGAATCTGTTAGGACAAGGTGATATTTCTCAACAAAATTTTGAACAAATTTGTGAATTATGCAGGAAATTTTCAAGAAATCAGTATAGATCTAGTAGAGGAACTCGAAATAGAAATAGAAAAACTGAATCTACTGATGCTATGATTATTGGACTAGAAAATAAAATGGAAAACATGACAATAGATATAATGAATACTATTACCAAACAGTTAGACTCCTTGAAATTCCAGCAAAAAATCATGAAGGAACAAGAGTCATTATGTATTTTCTGTCCTAAATGTAGAGACAAGCATCCTCCTAAAGAGTTCCCTCTTAATTTGAAAGAAACTAATAAGTGTGCTATTTGTGCAGAAGATCATGTCACATAAAAATGTCCCTCTATACCTGGACTTAAAGCTATATTTACAGTGGGAAAGCCTGAAGCTTAATACTTGTATGCTATGGGAGCAAGAAGGAATTGACCTCAGGTAGGTGTAGGTATGGCTCCTGAATTTTCTTCACACTATTTTGGTTATAATTCACATGCATATTCTTATCCTAACACTAATCAGTAGTGGCAGTATGGGAATCAATATCAGCATGGGCAACCTTCTCAACCATGGCAACAAGTTTGGAAAGGGCCAACTCATTTTCCATATTCCCACCAGCCACCTATGCAGTCATATCCATCTACGCATACACCTTATTCAATGCCTCAACTTCTGAGTTAGTATACTCCACCGTTGCCTTTACCTCAACCATTTCGACCTCCTTAGTTTCCTACTCAACCTATGCCCAATCCTAACAATAATAAAGTTGTGCAAATGATATACGTAACAAACCCACCTTTACCATTTGAGTACCAGTCTATTCCAGTTGGGGTTCATGATATTCAATCAAGATCGGGAAGGACTGTAACATCAGAAAATCAGAAGCAACCTATAGTGATTGTTGAAGAGAAAGGAGAAGAGGAAACTCTTAACCATTCTTCGAAAGCTGTCACTAAGCAGCCCTTACCCTTTGAATCCTTGCCATCTTCTTCCAACCAACCCCCCTTCCCAGAGAGGCTAGTAATGGAAATAAGTGAGCCTATTTCTGAGACTAGTTTGGCATCTGAGCTTTAGAATATTTTCATTAAGATACTTGTGCTTCAAGCCATTAAATAGATCCCCATTTGTACCAATATTATTAAGGAACATTGTCTCAAGAAAACCGAGAGGAAGATATTGGAACCCCAAACCATTCAATTTGTTGGTAGGGTAGCAGAGTTGATGACGGGATGTGTGTCTATGGAAAAATATATTGATCCCAGAAACCCTGTTGTCCTTATCTCTAATGTTCTTATAGACCTGGGGTCAGCCATTAATGTCACGACTGAGAAAACCATGGATCAACTTCGTTTATCTCATCTTCTCCCTACTCCTGCTATGCTTGAATTAGCAGATAGATCTAAAATTAAGCCAGAAGGAGTATTGGATGATGTAATCATCTCATTAGATTCTTGGGAATATCCTGTTGATTTCATTGTGCTTCAGAAAAAGAACCCAGTAGGAGGACATCCCTTGATCTTGGGTCGACCATGGCTTGCTACGGCCAATGCATATATTGGATGTCGTTCCGGTGATATGTATATCTCGCATGGAGATTCTAGGAAGAAATTTACCTTATACCCCCCTGCCAGATCCATTCAGGACCTTCGAGATACTTTATGGTTGGATCAAAGTAGTGGTGAGGAGACTCAGCCCATTTTCCTTATTCATCATTATACTGGGTCTTCACAAGAAGATGAGATTCAAGATTTCCTAAATAATCTAGACACTATGCCTAATTTTGAGCCATTGAGCGAGATTTTCAGCCTAGATTTTCAAGATAATCATGATTCTCATTCTTCTGTACCACTGCATTTGACCACTCCCTTGAGTACTCCTGAGCTTGATACCACTCTTGTTGAGATTATCCCGGGTAAATCCTTGCATATTAGTTCAGATTTGGACTCATCTCAGCAGGAGCAGCTTATGAATTTGTTGCAAAACCATCTTAGTGCCTTTGTTTGGGGCTATGAAGATATGAAGGGTATTCCTCCTGAAACTTATACACATCATATCTATATTCAAGAAGGAACCTAACCCGTCCGACAACCCCAAAGGCGAATGAATCTAGCTTTAAGAGATATTGTGAAGGAAGAAGTACAGAAACTCTTGGATGCTAGTTTATCTATCCTATTTCTGACAGTCAGTGGGTCTCTCCATTAGTGCTAGTACCTAAGAAATATGGAAGATGTCATATTTGTATTGATTATCGAGAATTAAACAAATCCACTCTCAAAGATTACTTCCCTCTCCCTTTCATTAACTAGGTACTTGATACCCTTGTAGGAAAGAATTATTTTTCCTTTTTGGATGGTTTCAGTGGTTATAACTAGATACATATTACACCTGAAGATCAGGATAAAACTACTTTTACATGTCCATGGGGTACATTTTCTTATAAAGTTCTTCCCTTTGGTTTATGTAATGCCCCGACTGCCTTTCAAAGGGCATTCCTGGCCATTTTTGCTGATCTAGAATTTGTAGAAATTTATATGGATGAATTTTCTGTGTTTGGTGATTCTTTTCAGGAAGCTCTCAAAAATCTAGAGAAAGTACTTCTTCATTGTCCAGAATCCCATCTCGCCTTGAGTGACAAGAAATGTATATTAATGTGCAATGCGGGAGTGGTACTTGGCCTTTCGATTTCTGATAAAGGTATCCAGGTTGATCCAGCAAAGATTGAAATCATTCTGCACCTTCTTGCACCCAAAACTCAAAGGGAAGTAAGAGGTTTTTTAGGACATGTTGGTTACTATAGAAGATTCATTGAAAAAATTTCTAAGATATTTTCCCCTCTTTTCTGACTCCTAGCTAAGGATAGTGAAATTTCTTGGTCCACAACTTGCCAACAGTCTTTTGAAACATTGAAGGAAAAGTTGGTGCAGGCACCAATTTTGAGAGGTCCTAACTAGTCCTCACCTTTTCACATTTCCTCTGATGCTTCAGATTTTGCTATTGGTGCAGCTTTAGGACAAGAGGAAAATAAGAAATCCTATGCTATTTATTATATTAGTAAGAATTTGTCTTCTGCTGAATTGAATTATACAGTTACAGAGAAAGAGTTTTTAGCTGTAATTTTTACAATTAATAAGTTCAGGCACTATATTACAGGATATGAAGTATTTTTACATACTGATCATTTCGCGATTAAATATTTGATGAACAAACCATTGACTAGTGGTAGAGTGACTATGTGGTTGCTATTGTTGTAGGAATTTAATGTTACTATTGTTGATAGACCAATAAAATCTAATGTTGTAGAAAATTTTCTTTCTAGATTAGATAATCCTAGTGAAGCAACTCCTGTTAATGATGATTTTCCGAATGAACATCTTTTTGCTATGTTAACAGATTCTTCGTGGTTTGCTGACATTGCTAATTACTTGGTTACTGGGAAAACACCACCCCCCTTGTCCATTCGTGAAAAGAAGAATATTATTCAGAAAAGTGTTGCATATTCCTAGATTCAAGGAGATCTCTTTTACACTGGTCCAGATCTGATTATCCGTAGATGTGTAAGAGAGGAGGACGTGTTTGACATATTGAAATCTGCTCATGATGAACCTTGTGGAGGCCACTTCGCTGATAAGAGGACTGCATATAAAGTATTGCATGCTGGTTACTTTTGGTCTTCCTTGTTTAAGGATTCCAAACAGTATGTCAGGCGATGTGATAGCTGTCAACGAATAAGCCAGCCTATTCAAACCAATGAAATTCCTTTATGCCCCCAAGTTATGATTGAGCCATTTGAAAAATGGGTTATTGATTTTATAGGGCCAATAAATCCAACGTCATTAAGTAAAAAGCATATTTTGGTTTGTACAGATTTTGTTACAAAATGGGTAGAAGCTAAAGTTGTTTCCTTTGCCACAGAAAAAGTTGTTGTTGATTTTATTTTTACTGAAATCTTTACTAGATTTGGTGTGCCTAGAGAAATTGTTTCTGACAATGGTCCGCGGTTTATTTCTAATCTAGTACAAGGTGTGATGGAGCAATACAAGATTCGACACAGGAAATCCATGCCGTATCACCCGCAAGAAAATGGCCAGGTGGAATCCACAAACAAATTGATCGAGTCCATTCTTACAAAGATATTAAATATGCATTGGAACGACTGGGCTGAAATATTACCAGAAGCTTTGTGGGCATACAGAACCACTTGGAGAAATAGCACAGGACATACACCATAAGAGCTGGTAAATGGAAAACAGGTTCTGTTACCAATTGAATTCCAGATCAAAACTTTCAAAATTGCAGTTCAGTTAGGACTAGATCTCTCTGAGGCACAACAATAGCATCTTCTCCAATTAAATTAGTTAGATGAATTTCGTAGGGATGTTGTTCAGCAGAACATACTAATTCAGCAGCAATGCAAAAGGTGGCATGACAAGTCTATTCAGAAAAATAAATTCCAACCAGGTGATTGGGTGCTCCTTTATGATTCTAGATTTAAAATTTTTAAAGGGAAGTTCCATAGACGTTGGATGGGACCTTATGAAGTGATCCGAGTATTCGAAAATGGAGAAGTAGAAGTTAAAACTATTTATGGACAAAATTCAGTATTCCTGGTAAATGGACACATATTAAAGAAGAATTTTCAGCCACTTTCGAGAAAAGATTTTACACAAAAATTCAGGATAGTTGTGGTGAATGGTAATACCAACTTTTTGAAAATATGAATTCTTCTTCTTCAAGAAAAAAAAATAAAAAAAATAAATTTAAATAAAAAGTAAAGAAAAAATATTTTCCTGTAATTATGAAAATCAGTTCGCTGACATGATTACAGAAGGATCAACCTGAAAACCAGCTTCCTGGTAGGAAGATCAAAAATTTCTAATAAAAAGAGAATTTTTCTTGATCTTTAGATATGCTAGTGACCACCAAGTAAAAGAAAGTTCAGCAAAACCAACCTTTATTGGGGTAATTAGCATGGATATTTGTATTCAAGTAACGCTTAATTCTCGCTGCAGTTATTTTTCTTGCACCAGTGCAGGCAGACTTTCCAGAAAATTTTCTGCCTTTCTTCATATTCCACTTTCGTAATATTCCCTTAGTTTTCTTCTTCAATCCCATAATGATTAACCTTCCCATATTCTTCTAAATTTACCCTACCCGTTTCGTAAAAATCCCACTTTACCCTTGAATTTTTTTTCCTATCCCACTTTTGTTTATCCCCTCTTGTGGTACTATTCCTAGAATCCCTGTAACATAATTCCTTCCCATTCTGAAAGTTCCCTTTTCCCACTTCTTTATTAACTCATGAAATTGCGGAATCTTGCACACAAAGAGAAAAAGGATATGCTCTAAAGCATCAAGAAAGGGTGAAGAAAATTTACAGTATAAATTGAGGAAGTCATGTTGGAAGTCTAGCCTATATTTTACTTAAATTCCCTGTTCTTTTTTTAGATATTATTCTTGCACTAGTGCAATCATGTCGTCCTATATAATAAGTGCAAGTATAATGGTACCGGCAGAATAGCATAGTTTAAGCGGTGCAAGCAGACCGATGCAAGCATGCACCCTGTCCAAAACATAGCAAAATTTGTTCTTTTCATAACATATGTCATAGAAAAGTGGTCATCATGAAAGTTTATAAGAAATCCTTTCACTTAGTCAATGAGTACTTGTGCTCTCATATTAACTAGGAGAAAATCATTTAAAGTACAAGGTGTTTTTAAGTTAAGAATCATGATCATTTTTTAATGAATACTAAAGTTCTTTTTTTGAATTATGAAGGAGTGCAGAAATGTTTAATCGTTGCTTGGATATAATTGCCCCTTTCCACCATAGTCCTAGATGTCCTTCACTCGTAATGATTACCTCGCCTAGCTGTTAAAATGACGCCGCAAGTACCAATCCGGCACGACCTCAAAGATGTTGTGTATCCACAGTTATTTTAGTGGAATGAATGGGTGATAAGATGGAAGGGATGGTGGACAGTTGGATCCCTATCTGTAAGAACTAATTTTCTCGGTGTTGCATGTAAATTATTGACTGTTCATAACCATTAAGCAGTGATGCCGCCTGTTCGAAGCGAACCTTCATCTCTCAGTATGGTAGAACAGACTGCTAATTTTCGCAATAGTCTTGCACTATTGCGAGACTCAGGATTTCTTCAATTCTTGCAAAAGTTTGACAGGCACAACCATGAAGTGGCCCTACAGTTTGCCAGAAGTTTCAAAAATGGCTGAGTAAAAATTGGGCCTCTAAAATTTTAGGTTACGGAAGAGTTTATAGCAGCAGTGACAGGCTTGGAAAATACTGGTGAGCAGTGGTTTAAAAATTAGAAATTAGAAAGGAATCGATGGCAGTGTTTCGTCGTCGACAAGAATATGAAGTTATATTGGAAGAAAGGAATTCCATGCAGTGCCCTGCTGGGACAGTGGCGGGACCTCCTTTTCATCCTACAGAAATTTGTAACCTGTGAGGGAAGGTACTCCCTCACTTTTCTATACCATTTTAGGATGTTGCAGCATTTCGAAGGCGGCCGACACGTCCAGTGGAGGATTGATTTCCCTTATTGTTTTCTTAAGATCTTGGAAAAAATAGCCAAAGGTGTGCGGGATGCACGGCTAGACCAGGTCAATAAGAAGTTATATCACCATGGCCTGATAAATAATTTGGTCCAGAAACAATTAGAAATTCAAGGCATGACCTGGGAGGCATTGTTAAAACAACTACATAAAAAGACAGCTGCTGGAAAGGTGATAGAGGACCCCGCCAGCACAAGCAAGGGTTCGAGTAAGAATGCAAAGAGGAGTCCTTATCGCACCAGTGAAAAAAGGAAATGACCTGGAAAATCAACAAAAGAAAGGGCCCCATCTCCAAATAATAAGATATCTAGTGCACCTTGTTTGGTCAATTTAGTGTGTCCTAAATTGCTGCATTTAATTTGTCAATCCGGGATTCGTAAGCTGATGAAGTGCGGCGCACTATATGTGCAAGATAACCTATTTCTTAACTTTTTGTCGTTTTTTTGGTTTTATAAGATGAAATGGAAATTCTAAAATGAAAACAAGTATGGTTATGTTTGTTCAAGGAAATGATATCCTCTATAATGATTTACCAACTTGAAACTTAAAAAGGAATTTGAAAATTACAATGACAAAACTTGAAAGGAAATGAAAATGCACTGCTGAAATGAAAAGATGTTGCTAATCTAATGAATCAAAACAGTGAACTAGTGAGCATGAAACCAAACTATTCTTGCTGCTGTCTAAACACAAAATAAATTATGCTGAAATAAATCCAAAAGTTGCAATAAAGTAAATCTAAATCAATTTACATCAACTTGTCTTCTGATCCCTCATCATTAGTCCAGCTATGATTTTCGGAAGTAAGCATGAACAACTTGAGTAACTGATATCTAACTTGCAGAAAGTAAACTAATATCAAATCATACATTCATAATTCAATCCCTCACCATCAGTCCAGCTGTGGCTTTCGGAGGCAACTGAAGATGTCATGCACAATTTAATATATCTAAATTTGCAGAAAGAAAAATAATACTAAACTACACATTTCATAATACAATCCCTCACCATCAGTCCAGCTGTGGCTTTCGGAGGCAACTGAAGATGTTATGAGCAGTTCAATATATCTAAATTTGCAGAAAGAAAACTAATACTAAACTACACATTTCATAATACAATCCCTCACCATCAGTCCAGCTGTGGCTTTCGGAGGCAACTGAAGATGTTATGAGCAGTTTAATATATCTAAATTGCAGAAAGGAAACTAATATCAAACTACACATTTCATAATACAATCCCTCACCATCAGTCCAGCTGTGGCTTTCGGAGGTAACTGAAGATGTTATGAGCAGTTTAATATATCTAAATTTAACTACTGAAGCAAATGAGAAAAACTGAAATGAACAAAGCAGTACTGAAATTAAACAGAAACTAAGAAAAACAAATTAGCAGCAGAACAATGTTAATTTCATGTCATTAGTCAAAAAGTTATGCAAATGCCCGGGCTGCCTACTTATAACCTGAAACAAGAACACTGATCAGTGATTAATAACATAAAACATGAAAGACAGAAGTAACATGGAAAGCATAAAAGATTATAAACAGAAATGAAGCATATATACCATGAAAGATGCAGTGTATAAACATGTGAATGGATTATGGCACAATGAGCTTTAAAGAAATAAAACAAGAACTATACACTAATGCACAAAACCTTAGCTGAGCAGGGGCCCTCTACACCAGCCTTGGCAACGATCTTCAAGTACGAATTATGTTGGAAAACAGAGTCTTCTTATATTAAAATGCAGTCATAACAGTATGGTAGTATTACGGCACAAAGGCAGCGTAATTACATTACAGAGCAGACTTAATAAAACTAACAGAGACTAATTGAGACTAACTCCCTATGCGTATGCAAACGCGTTATTTATAACAAGAGAAACATAACTAATTCCTAAAGTTTATGCTGGTGGAGAACACGTAGACCATTACGTCCACGGATCTAGGATCATGGCCGTGTTGGAAAGTAAATCTATGAGGAGTGGATGCTTGAATTCGGCTATGGAGTCATGTACAGATGTCGACTTGTCCTCCGCAACTCAGAAACGGCCATATGAACCTTCACGTGACATGAAACAGAGTCTTGTCAACGTGAGACTCTATGGTTGACTTCCATTTGGAAGCCTTTGACCGCAGCTTCTTTAGATGAGTTTGCTCGAACCAATAGGACACGAACCATGTCCACATCATTTCTGACTTGCCCATGTGGCCCGTTTTTCCTGTAGACACATGTAACATAGAGTTTCACAAAATGGCTTCGGAAAGTTGCAGCAGCTGCGGAAAGTGGCAAGATTCCGCAGCTAAATGAAAAAAATCTAAATCAAACAGCAGACACAAAAATATAGTTAAAAATCATGTTAGATGTTCTTTTGCAATTAACATACAATGATATTGACAAATTGGGAGGTTCAGGTGAGTGAAAAAGGTATAGAAAAGTGTATGGAAAAGATGCAGAATTGAGACTCAACATACCCCCACTGTGAAGGTGTTGCATGTCCTCATGCAACCAAAATTTTGATAATCCTTCCTCAGTTCATATGCCTTGACACTTCAGCCAACACGTCTAATCCTCTCCTCCTCTTCCTTGGTGCTGCCAACATTCTGGGTTTCTTCATTAAGCACCTAAATTTGATATTAACCAGTGCTCTGCTCAACTTCTAGCATTTCCTTTTCAATTTCTTGTTCTTCTTCTGCCATATTCCCAGATGTAGCATGGTATTATCATGGATGATTTTGTCCAGTTTTCCTTGTTCCTTCAATGTCTCATTTTCATTTTTGATGTGTCTATTTAAAATCTCTAGCTCAAAGATTTCATGTTTTAGTGATTGGACTAAATCATCCTGTACTGTATGAGGCTGGATGGACGAAGTACTGGGACCTGTAGCTGCCTTTTCCAAAGATTCTATATAGTCATATACTTCCTGCTGCTTGGGGTCTATTTCAGGTGTCATTTTTGTTGGGCTATTTCCAAAATGCCGTGAAGGAGAGTTATCTTCAAAATCTGGCTGAGGAGGGCTCACATCAACATCTTGTTGAGAATGGGATGGAGTATGTTCAATGTCTGACTGAGAATGAAATGAACCAGGTTCATTAACTGACTGAGATGGACTATGGTCAGCTGGGGACTGTTCAGATGTTTCCTCTCCCAAATCAATGAAATGAGGACCCTTCATTTGCGTTTTCCTCAATTTCCCCTTAAGTCTGCTGCTTCTTCTCACACGCTGTGGTACATTATCCTTTTGTTTTTGTTTTCCTTTCTCTGTCTTCTTGGCCATAGAGGACTGTTTTTGAAGATAAACTAATCTTTCAGATAACACTTGATGATCTTCTTCTTCGGAAGAAGGAGTTTGATGTATAGCCTCAATAGTTTTTCTCTCTTTTGGTGTTATTGGCTTCTTACCCTTGATTTATTTCTTCTTCCTCTTTGACAGTCTCTCTTCCTTATCAGTTCTTTCAATTGTAGTAGTAGGAGTATTTTGAATTTCATCAATTGTTCTTTTTCTCCTACTTCTTCTTGCTGTGCTACCTTCAAGAATTTCTTGAGTAGGAGTAATTTGGGTTTCATCATTTATTCTTTTTCTTCTACTCCTTCTTGTTGTACTACCTTCAGGAATTTCCTGAGGTTCCTCAAAGAAATTTCTAATCAGAAATTGTTCCCATGTGTCTTTCTTTTCCTTTAACTCCTTTTCAATCAAAATTTTTACAAGGCCGTGGTGATATAGATGGGGTTCTACATCTCCTAAATGCTTCTGAACAGTCACGGACATTTTCTTCAAACTATTGAATAGAAAATATGGGAGATTGAGAGTTTGATTATCTAGAAAATTCATCAGTAACCTAGTATGGTACATATACATGGACCCAAAACGGCCTTCACATGTAATGAATTTCTGAACAACTAGCAGCAAAGTAGCCCATTCCTCTTTCAATGCATGCACAGTAATTCCTCTTTTAAAAATAGTTATGTCCATACCTTGATTTCGTAAGATTGTTCTCCAGGCTTCATCACTGATACTTCTATTCTTAAACCAACGCTCACCCTCCTGAAGAAGTTCCGTGGCAGATGCTATAAATGCTTCATTGACCGCAAACTTAAGGTCTCCAATCTCTGCTTCCAAGCCATTAAACGAACTTGGGAATGCCTTCGTCACTTCTTTATGATAACCTCTGAATTTCTGGATAAACCGCAGCCAATTTGCTTTCTTCAATATATCCCTTACTTGCGGATATCCCTCCATAAACTTAGGTCCTTCTGGTTCTGCTCTTAGCAATTTACCCATTTTCTTTCTGCTCTTCACAATTTTGCCTGCGTGAGGGTTTAATGGAAATAGAACGGCTGAATGCACGGAGATGAGCACAATGATTGTGGGTAAATGTCAGAGAGTGGTATACAGACTATAGCGTAATACAGAGCGGGATGGAGTGAACAGAACATAGAGGGGTTTTCGTGAGCACAACAGAGATACGGCTGTGAGGTTAACAGAGTATAACACATCCGGCAGTGTTTTAAATTTTGGTGGCTACACAATAAATATGAGCACGTTTAAACAACGGCTATAGATTTATGCGGCTGTAAGAGTCCGTGGTCAAATCAAATACGTCTCATTGTTACCGGTGGAATATTGGAACATGAGTGAAAATCGGGGGTTTAATGATGGAACTGTTTGAGAATGAATGCGAGAGGATAATATGGAGATTGTGAAAGGTTACGGAAGTTGTCAATATATTCATTGCACATAATGGATGGAGCTTATGGTTCAGAACTATATAAAAATGTGTTTTTCAATGCTATTTGAAATAAATTTTATTCATACCTTTGGAATCTTTGCCTTTTCCTTGGTCTTCAACTATTTGCTCTTTATTGGTGTCTTGAATGCTCCAGGTCTTCATTTTTGATCCTCTCACCTGCATTTTATTTCATGATTATGGAAATAACATCTGACTGTACATTCTTTTGAAAACAGAGTAGTAGCTGCGGAATCTGCTTCTGGCTGCGGAAACTGGAGTCAGCTGCGGAAACTGACACAACTATTACTTGGATGAATGGAGATGAACAGATGACAAATGACCAGATGGAAATGGTCATGAAAAAGATTTTTATTGATGAAATGGAATGAAATGGATAAAATGAAGTGGAATGGAGTGAAATGAAGTGAAATGAAATGGAATAAAGTGGAATGGAATGGAGTGAATGGTCACAAAACTTGTGAAATGAAAGAGAGAGATTTTTTTTTTTTGGAAAATATAGAGTGTCAGGTGTTCCTGATTTTCACCCTATATTTTCTATATAAGACTACCAATCAGTGATTGGTTTTCAGGCTTATACCATTTTTTTTTTTTTTTAAACTGAAAAGAACAAAAGCTAGGCTGGTGGAGAAGAAGAATTCTTCTGTACCAGTCTGATTGCAGAACTTTCTTGAAACATTTTGACAAAATCCTCTTTTGAGAGTGGCTTATGATAAAATTTCAATCTATGGCCATTCACAATAAGAGGAGTTTGAAACTCATCAATGGTCTTGATTCTTACTGCTCCATTGCTAAAGATCTTGTCAATCTCATATGGCCCAAGGCAATGAGTCTGAAATTTTCCTTGAAAATCTTTAAACTTGGAATCAAATAACAATGCGCAATCTCCTTCTTGAAACTTCTTCTCTTTGATGTACTTGTCATGCCATTTAGCTCTTTGATATTGAACTAGATCAGTTCTTAAAATTGCTTCTTGTCTGATCTCATCTAGCTCATTCAACTGCTCCATTCTATGCTTTTGGGCTTCCGATAAGTCCATCCCCAACTGAACTGCTATCTTGAAGGTCTTGACTTGGAACTCAATGGGGAGCAAGACTTCTTTCCCATAAACAAGTTCATAGGGAGAATGTCCCGTTGTATTCCTCCATGTAGTTCTGTAGGCCCACAAGGCTTCTGGAAGCCTTTCTGCCCAATCTCTTCTATGTAGATGAACAGTTTTGGTGATGATACTTTCAAGAACTTTGTTTGTGGACTCCACTTGACCATTTGCTTGTGGATGGTAAGGAGTAGATCTTCCGTGCTTGATTTTGTATTCTTCCATCAACTTCTCCACCAAATTGGATGTGAATTGGCTCCCCTGATCTGTCACAATTTCTCTTGGAACACCAAAGCGAGTAAAAATATCCTCATAAAGAAAATGAACAACTGAATTTTCAGTAGCAGATACTAATGCTTTGGCTTCTACCCATTTAGTAACATAATCAGTACAAACCAATATATACCTCTTTTGCTTAGATGGTGGATTAATAGGTCCAATGAAATCTAAAGCCCATTTTTCAAAGGGTTCAATGAGTACCTGTGTTTGCAATGGCATTTCATTTGAAAGGGTAGGTTTCCTTACTCTTTGGCAGCTATCACACCTTTTGACATATTGTTTTGCATCTTTGAAGAGAGAAGGCCAATAATATCCCAAGGAAAGGATTTTATAGGCCGTCCTTTTGTCCGCAAAGTGTCCGCCGCATTGTTCATCATGACATGCCTTAAGAATATCAGGCATTTCATCTTCCCTGACACATCTTCTGATCACAAGATCTGGCCCTGTTTTAAACAATTCGTTAGAAATCCATGAATATTTTGAACTCTCCTGAATAATTTTTCGTTTTTCACTTGGAAATAAATGTGAAGGCAGTTTCCCCGTAACCAAATAGTTAGCAATATCTGCATACCAAGGAGTCTTAATAGTTACTGCAAACAAGTATTCATCAGGAAACTTATCCTCTACAAGAGAATCTTCTTTAGTATTCTGAATCCTAGACAAGAAATTAGCTACTGTATTTTGTTTTCCTGGTCTATCCAACACAGTAATATTGAATTCTTGCAAAAGTAAGAGCCATCTTGTCACTCTGCCATTAGTAACAGGTTTGTTCATTAAATATCTAATTGCAGAATGGTCAGTATGAATAAAAGTTTCATAGTCTGTTATGTAATGTCTAAACTTATTAATTGCATGAACAACAGCTAAAAACTCTTTTTCAGTCACAGTATAGTTCAACTCTGTGGGAGTCAAATTTTTACCGGTATAATAAATGGCATAAGGAACTAAATCTTTTTGACCCAACACAGCTCCTAGAGCTGTATCTGAAGCATCCGTAGAAATATGGAAAGGGAGTTTCCAATTTGGTCCTCTCAAGATAGGTGCTTCAGATATTCTTGTTTTCAAAGTTTCAAAAGCTAATTGACAATCAGGATCCCATTTAAATTCACAGTCTTTTGTAAAAAATTTAAAGAGTGGAGATGCTATTTTAGTGAAGTTTTCTATAAATCTTCTATAGTAACCAGTAAATCCTAGAAGACTTCTAACATCTCTTTGACAATTTGGAATAGGCAACTTGGAGATGACTTCAACTTTTGATCTATCAACCTTAATCCCATCTCCCGAAATATGATGTCCTAAAACAATCCCTTCAGTAAACATCATAAAGCATTTTTCATGGCTTAATGAAAGGCTTGTTTCTTTACATCTTATGAGAACTTTTTCCAAATTTTCTAATGCCTCTTCAAATGAATTACCATAAACTGTAAAATCATCCATATAAACCTCTACACAATCATGGATTAGATCACAAAAAATTCCTAGTACTGCTCTTTGGAATGTTGCTGGTGCATTACATAACCCAAAAGGAAGCACTCGGTAGGCAAAAGTTCCCCATGGACAAGTAAATGTGGTCTTATCTTGATCTTCAGGTGCTACCCGAATTTGATTATAGCCACTAAAACCATCCAAAAATGAAAAGTACTTTTTACCTGCTAATGTATCTAATACCTGATCAATAAAAGGAAAAGGAAAGTGATCCTTCAAAGTTTCTTTGTTCAATTCCCTGTAATCAATGCATACCCTCCATTTACCATTCTTTTTAGGCACTATAACCAAAGGAGAAACCCATCGGCTATCTGAAATTGGATAAATGAAGTTTACATTGAGAAGTTTTTGGAGCTCTTCTTTCACTATCTCCCTAAGATTTGGATTCATCCTTCTTTGAGGTTGTCTGATTGGTCTACTGTTTTCCTCAATATAAATGTGATGGATGCAAGTCTTAGGATCAATACCTTTCATGTCAGTATACTCCCATGCAAATGCAGTAGAATGTTTTTGCAAGATTTTGGTTAGTTCTTCTTGTTGTGACTCTTCCAGATGTTTGTTGATATTCAGTTTTTTTCCTGGAAAAATCTCAATAGTAAAACTACCAAACTCTTCCATAGAGTAAAGAGACATTTGTCTTGATGATAAATATTCTATGTCATATTCCAACTGAAATTGTGTGGGGTCATATTCTGAAGATGTCTCAAAATTTTCTAATGTGTTCAGAATTTGACTATCCTCACTGATTTCAGAAATGGTAAAGAGAGGTTGTATAGTGTCCTCATCATCAACCCATTCATTGTCTCCTACTTCTGTGATTTCTCTTGCTGGAGGATACAAATTGAATTTCTTTGTCGAATTACCATTAGAAATGTACATGTCCCCAGATCTACAACTAATAAAAGCATCAGTTGTGGCTAGCCAAGGTCTTCCTAAGATAAGTGGATGCCCTCCTAGATTACTCTTGGGAGTCAAAATCATAAAATCTACTGGATATTCCCAAGAATCTAAAGAGACTGAAATATCTTCTAATACACCATCTGGTTTAATAATTGATCGATCTGCAAGTTGCAGTAAAGTAGGTGTAAAAAGAAGGTTAGGAAGTTTTAGCTGGTCCATAGTCTGTCTACTCATAATGTTGATAGCAGCCCCTAAGTCAATCAATGTGTTTGGAATTTCTATCGCATTTATATGTGTCTTGACAATTGGACTTCCTGGATCTACATACTTATGTATGGTAATTTTTCCCATCATAATATCTGCAATCTTTCCTACCAGGTGGATTCTTCTTGTGTCTTTTAGTTTCCTTCCTGGTCTTTTGAAACTCAACTCCTTTATGGTTTTTGATAGAATAGGAATCTCTCGAATGGCTTGTAGCAAGGGAATATTGATACAAACATTCTTCAATTCATCTAGAAAATCATAGTTAGGCAACAAGATTTGTTTTTCCACCCCCTTGTCAATTTGTAGTCTTTTAGGAAAAGGAGGTGTAGATAAAGATGCAGGTTGCTCAACTATAGGAGTTGTGGGTGTTGTCTTTTCTTTTTCTTTTTGAATGCTTGAATTTTGAAGAGATTCTTCCTCAGAATCCTTATTGACTTGAAGAGAGTCCTCCTCAGAGGTATCTTGCTCTTGAATATCTATAGAAGGTTTTTCTAAAACTCTACCAGATCTGAGTTGTACATCGTTGAGAGGAACAATCATATAGGTAGGAAATTGTTGTCCTTCTATCATGTAAGTATTCTGAGGATTCTTATTATTAGGATTTGGCAATGGCTGAGCTGGAAGTTGATTTGTATTTTGTTGGTATGGAAGCATGAGTTGAGGATTTAGATTTTGTTGAGAAGTTTGTTGTTGTGGAAATGGCAATGAAAGTTGTGGATTTGGATTTGGAAGTTGTGGAGCTTGTTGATTTTGAAAATATGGAGGATATTGATAAAATTGAGCAAATCTCCCATAAGGATTTTGCATCCCTTGTACCCATGGCTGATATGAGTTTTGATGTTGGGGCCAAGGTTGTTGCCAAGGATTCCAATTTGGTGGGGTTTGAAAATTCATAGGGTTTTTAAACCCTTGAGTTTGTTGTCCCTGCCAAGGTCTCCTTGCGACAAAACAGAGAGATTCTACTGAATTTGGGTCTTCTTGAAAAACAGCTTTGAGTCTAGGAATTGAAGGACAATCCTTGATCTCATGATTCTCTGAGAAAATCATACATGTTTCTACAACTTTTGCATCCAAGGGACATTCCCTTAAAGCATGTTTCTTCCTACATTTCGGACAAAAGATGGCTAAAGCGTCTGTTTCTGCTTTCTTCTTGTTTTGGATTTTAAGGGTGTCTAGTTGTTCACTAAGGCTCCCTAAGATATCAATTTTGAACTCATCAAACATGTTACCAATCTCTGCCCTACTTACTGATCCAGTTGCAGATTTGTTAGCCCTAATAAGAGATCCCTAGGCCCTTTTCCTGTTTTAGATTTTCCTCTTGAGAGATGGACACATAGTTCTGTTATATCACAAAGTGGGAGTTGAGAAATGTCTCCTTTCCCCATCATGTTTAAAATATCTATCCATTCATATCTAATGTCTTTTAATATGAGGGCTTTCAAGGTTTCATCATCTAAGTTTCTCATCTTTGGTCTTTTCAAGTTGTATTGAAATCTTTCAAGTAAGTCTTCCAAATTTTCATCTTCTTTTTGCATCATTTTGAATACCTCATCCTTGTGATTGGTGGGCATACAATAGTCCAAATATCTATCCAAAAATGTTTGTTTCATATCATTCCAAGTCCTAATAGATTGAGTGGCTAATCCCATGAACCATTTCAAAGCATATCCCTTCAAAGTTGAAGGAAACAGTTTGAGTTTTTGAGAGTCTTCCATATAATCATAGGTTCGGCACACGACTTCAAACTCAAACAGAAATGTTTCAGGATCCTCACTTCGCAATCCATAGAAGTTGGGGAGGACAGATGGTGAGATGTTTTTCATCGTTGTATGAGTTTCCTCATCAACTATAGGGAATCCAAACAAGTTGTCTCCTTCCCGTTGGAAATATTGTCATTGATGGCAAAGGAGTGCGGGAAGACTCGTGCAAAGGCGGCATCCCAGTAAAAAGAGGCAGTACGTAGCAAAGGAAGGCAAAAGAGGCACAGCGAAAGCAATAGAGGCAGCAAGAAGAAAGTCAAAATGTAACAGTCATAGAAGCACAGTGAAGAACCGTTATCGGAAGATAGAGACAGAGGCAGAGTGATAGAAGCAGAGACAAAGGCAGAGAGCAGTTACAAAATTTCGGGAATCGCACACTCCAACCGGCGGAGCAAGAGGGCAGACAAGAGGGCAGTAGAGCAAGCACAAATTTCGGGAATTGCTTCACTCCCGCGGCAATATAATAACCATATTTAGGGAATCGCACTCTCCAACCGGCGGAGCACATATAACATATACAAACATTATTCCGGGAATCGTCTACTCCGATGGAGGATACATATAAATGCCGCACATTACGTATGTTGCAGAGGTCCAAGGCATACATATTATGTTATATAAGCGGAGTGCATAAAACAAAGTTTTATAAGGTGGGACCCCTCCCCAATCGCAATCGGAGAAAAGGTTCAATCGGCAGAGTTTTGGTATGTGCTCCGATCAAAAGCCGGACCCGATCGAGTTATATACCACAGTTAATTGCTAATCGCATCCGAGTTCCCAATCACATGTCTTTTGTAAAACGCTGCGATTGAAATGGCGGACCCGATACTGTTATAAGCAGGAGTTAATAGATGCTAATCGCATCCGAGTTCCCAATCGCATGTCTTTTGTAAAATGCTACGATTGAAATGGCGGACCCGATCCGGTTATAAGCAGGAGTTAATAGATGCAAATCGCATCCGTGTTCTGATCGCAATCGGAACTTTTCTATTATGCGCCCCGATTGCATTTGTTTGAAGTTCCGGACCCGATGGGTGTATAAACGGTGGTTAATACATATTTGAGTTACGGTCAAATCGCATCGGCACTGGTCAATTGGAACAAATGTTAAGGACTTGCGATTACGATTGAAGCCCGGACCCGATGGGCTTATAAATTATGATTAACAAAGATTTCAGCTCCAGGTTCTAATCGCATCAGCAATGGTCAATCGCATCGGAGAATATAAGAGTTGCGATTGCGATTGGAAATCCGGACCCGATTGGTATATAGACTACGACTCATATACAACTTGAGTTCCAGGTCTAATCGTATTGGCAGCCAATCCTTATGGACGTCGGGTTATTTGCAAATAAATTGTATATATTATATATGTTGAATAACGTTTGAATATGATCCGGGGGCATAACACATATGATATATAATTGTTATTGAGTTATATATATAACACGGTTGCGATAAGCCACGTGGTCTGTAGACCCACGGACCTTAGCTTTAAGGGAGGGCGATTATTAACGCTTGTGATATATGTATGTTCCGGCCTGCGGAACCTGCCACATCAACAAGACAGTAATGGCATAAAAGGGATTGAAATTCCTCCAGATTTACAGTCAGCGGATATAAAAGGCACATTTACACATATGCAGCAGTTACACCACAGCAGAGGACAGAAGAGCAAATAGATCCGAAAGAAGATAAAACACAGTCACAGAAAAGACAAAGACAGCCAAAGAAAAGACAAATGCGTACCAATTCAAAAGACTAAATGAGTTGAGTTGGAGTTCTCATTTAAATTTGAATGTAAATGTTTTATTTAAATTTTTATTGTTTGTGATGCATTGGCAAGTCTCCGAGAGAAAACAAACTCCCACTGTAATGTTAAAAATTGACACCTACAGTTATAATTTTTGAGTAAGCTGATAAAAGGAGTGAGAAGGCAGAAGGCAAAGAGACATGACTTTCCATTTCGAATTCCAAGCAGAATACAAACAGTCATGTGAGGAAATCTATAAATAATATCATCTTGATATGCAGAGATAGTTTTTTTTTTAAAATGAAGAGAGAGTAAATCGAGAGAAGGCAGAATATAGAAGAGTAAGATAGAGAAGATTAAGAAAAGCAGAACAGAAGGAGAAGCTACAGAACAGAGCTGATATCTGAGGTAAATCAGCAAACTTTCAGTTTGATAAATTGAGGAAGTTGGAGCTTCCCTATCAAGTTGCGGCTTGATAGTCGTCAGTTGTAGCTGACTGAGGTTGGAGCCTCCTGTAGGTTGGTGCCTGCAGAAAATTGAAGGGAGTTGGTGCTTCCTTGCAAGTTGTAGCTTGCAGAATTGAGGTAGGAGCCTCCCGTAGGTTGGTGCCTGCAGAAAAACAGTGGTGAGAGGGAGTTGGAGCTTGCCTTTGCATCACAACAATAATAAGATGTGGTTTTCTCCCTTTATGGGTTTCCACTTATATCTGGAGTCTCTGTGCATGATATTTATGTATTGATCCGATATGTATCATTTGCTTAATACCTGCTGCTCTCAAATTAAGTCTACTGCTCTATTAAACTAATACTTTCAGATTACATTCTAAGATTACTCTCACATCAAATAGAGTTTGAAATGAAGGTGTAAATAAGTTTATTGAAAAGTTTAAAAGATCAGGAATGTATTAAAATGATTCACCCCTCCCCCCTCTCAGTTTAATTAGAGATTCAACAATTGGTATAAGAACCGGTTCCTTTGTACAAGTCTAACAACTGAAAGGAGATCCTAGGTTCCCAAGATGGCTAGTAAAGAAGGATGCTCAACCAATAAAGCCCCTTTCTTCACTGGTGAAAATTATGCTTTCTGGAAAATCAGAATGAAGACATACATAATGTCTCTAGGAATAGAATTTTGGGCTGCTGTGGAATTAGGATATGCCCCGAAGTCAACTGATACAGAAAAAGAAGCTAAAGAAAGCTTTGTAGCTAATGCAAAAGCCATGAATGCCATCCTGAATGGTTTATGTGAAGCAGATTTTATTAAAGTAATGCACAAAGACACTGCCAAGAAAATATGGGATACTCTTGAAGGCATACATGAGGGAGACCAGAAAGTAAAAACTGCCAAACTTCAAGTATATAGAGCCCAGTTTGAAAACTTAAAAATGAATGATGATGAAGATGTTGGCAACTTCTTCTTAAAAGTTGCAGAAATTGTTAACAATGTGAAAGCTCTTGGAGAAACCATACCATAAAGTATAGTTGTGCAAAAGATTCTAAGATCACTCCCATCCAGATTTAATCCCAAGGTATCTGCAATAGAAGAGACAGCGGATTGGGAGACTTTGACCATGAACCGGATACTTGGAAATCTAACAGCCTATGAAATGAGGCTCCCACAGAAGAAGCCAAGTACAAGGGAAGCATCATTCAAAATAGAAAAAAGGAAAGAAGAAAAGGAAGAAATATGCTCTTTCTCTGATGAAGAAGAGGCTAAATTTGTCAAGAAATTGGATAGAGGCTTAGGTAGATACAAAGGTAAACTTCCCTTAAAATGCTTTAACTGTGGAAGAGTTGGACATTATGCTGCTAAATGTCCTCACAAGAAAGTAAGAAATCAAGCTCAAGAATCAGAGAAAGACACATCAAAGTTCTGGCAGAAAGGAAAGAAATTCAGCAAAAAATCCTTCTATGCTCAGCAAGACAGCAGTGCATCTTAAGACTCAGATGAACCCTCAAGTGAAGAAGGAACCTCAGAATTTTTATTGATGGCCATAGAAGATCTTGAGGGACTCCTACTAGAAGATGAAGAAGAAGAAGGGGAAGTAGACCTTGAGGGGGAGCTAAGAAGTGCTCTGGAGGAGATTGACAGACTCAAACTAAAATGCAGAAAACAAAAAGAGATTCTCCTAAAATGTGTGAAAGAAGAACACAATTCAGAAGTCCTCATGTAGCTGAAGGTAAATCTTGAAGAAGCCAAGAAGATAGAAGATATGTTACTTCAGCAAATCAAAGATAAATCTCGAGAACAAGAGAAGCTAGAAGAAGAAATTCTGTGTCTGAGAAAGAAATTAGAAAATGCTCAACAGAAAGTTTCTATATACCCTTCTCAAACAACAAGCTCTATTAAGTTGAATGAAATTTTGGTTGCTCAAAGATCCCCTATGATAAAGACTGGAATAAGCTACAAAGGAGAATCAAGTAAAGGAAAAGAAAAGGTTGACAGAGAGATTAATTTTGTAAAAGCAAAGAAGGATGAGGAAGTAGCTCAAATAATTCCTACAAAAGAAGAAATCTGCAATAAGAGAGACAGAGAGCAGAAGAAATCTCTAGTAACAAAGAATATAATGAATACTAAGATGGCAGAAAAAGAATCATATGCCCCTAAGTATATCAACTTTGGAAGTCATCAGAGGAAATTCTTCCCTCCTATGAAGAATGCCACCTGCTATGTCTGCCACAAGCCAGGACACATTGCTGCATATTGTTATGCAAGGAAGAGTAATTCAGACCTGCAAAAGATGCAAACAGTGAAGAGGTTATCTCAAACAAACAAATGGAGAAAACAACCTTACATCAGGTATGCAAATAATTTCTATGGTTATTGTTTTTATTGTAAGGAATTTGGCCATAAAATTATTGAATGTAGAAAGTATAGACAAAGACCGATGTTCAATACCTCAAGGAGGTTTATGAGTCAAAGCAATTTTGTTCATGCTCACAATTCTGCAAAAACTATAATCAAATGTTCAAAAGGGGGCCTCTAGTGGATAAAGAAGGTGAATAACTGTGACCTGGCTCTAACTGCTCAAGATCTGAAAAGCCAGTGGTACTTGGACAATGGCTGCTCCAAACACATGACTGGAGACAGAAGCAAGTTTATAACTCTTGATGAAAAGAAATCTGGCAACGTTATTTTTGGTAATGATAAATCAGGAAAGATCAAGGGAAAAGGCTTAGTCAGCATAGACAATGGCAGAGGAAAAGCCCAAGAGGTACTATTTTTGGATGGACTGAAAGAAAATTTACTGAGTGTCAGTCAGATGTGTGACAAAGGCTGTGAAGTTCTTTTTAGAGCACAAGATTGTGTAGTCAGGTCAAGCACAACAGGAAAGACTCCGCTCAAAGGTGTTCGAACAGAGAACAATGTATACATAGTGAAAGAGGAAGATGAAGCCTGCCATCTTAGCAAACTTGAGGAGTCATGGTTGTGGCATAGGAGATTGGGACATCTCAGCTTTGACCATATCATCAAATTGAGCAAGAAGAAAGCTGTCAAAGACATGCCAGAAATAAAAATGCCTCCAAATACTATATGCAAATCATGTCAATTGGGGAAACAGACTCGCACATCCTTTAAATCTAAAGAGGAGTTTTCAACAAGAAGACCACTCCAGCTTGTGCACATGGACCTGTGTGGACCTGCTAGAACTAGAACACCAAGTGGAGAATCCTATTTCATGCTGATAATAGATGACTTCTCTAGAATGACATGGGTTGCCTTTCTCAAAAATAAATCAGAAGCATTGGAAAAATTTAAGATATTCAGAGCATTAGCAGAAAATCAAACTAGATGCAAGCTGAAATGTATCAGATCAGACAGAGGAGGAGAATTTACAGATTATGACTTTGCAGACCTATGTAATGAACATGGAATAAAGCAACAATTTACTATTGCAGGGACACCTCAGCAGAATGGAGTAGCAGAGAGACAAAATAGGTCTGTACAACAAATAGCCAGAGCTATGATGCAAGAGAATAATATTGCTCAAACCTTCTCGGCAGAAGCAGTACACACAGTAGTACATATCCTTAATAAAGCTCACTTAAGGCCAAGCAGTGACAAAACTCCATATGAACTATGGCATGGAAAGCCAACTTCAATAAAACATTTCAGAGTCTTTGGTAGCAAGTGTTACATAAAGAATAATGATGAAAACCTTGGGAAATTTGATGCAAGAGCAGATGAAGGGATTTTTCTAGGATATGCTTCCAAAAGTAAAGGATACAAATGCTACAACAAGACTCTTCAGAAAATAGTTGAAAGTATTGATGTGAGATTTGATGAAGAATTTCCAAACAATACAAGAAATACAGATTGCTGCAGTCCATCAGTTAATCATGAAGAAGAAGACCGGAATGATGAAGAAACTAGCAAGACAATAGAAGATGCAGAGCTGAGCTCAAAAACGCCCTCAAGATACACTCAGAAGAATAATCCTGAAGATCAGATCATAGGAGACAAGAAAGCAGGAGTCCAGACAAGAAGGCAGCTAACAGAACAAACAGAAGAAGTATACATAGCCATGTTATCACAAATAGAGCCAAAGAAATTTGAAGAAGCCAGCAAGGACAAGTATTGGATAAAATCAATGAATGAAGAATTGGACCAAATTGAGAAGAACAATACCTGGGAACTAGTTCCTAGACCTATTGAGAAAAATATCATTGGTTCAAAATGGGTATTCAAAAACAAAATGAATGAGCAAGGACAAGTAATCAGGAATAAAGCAAGGCTGGTCCGCAAAGGATACTCACAAATAGAAGGACTTGATTATGATGAAACATTTGCCCCTGTAGCTAGAATGGAAGCTATTAGAATGTTTCTGGCATTTGCATGCTATCAAGACTTCAAGGTATATCAAATGGATGTAAAGTCTGCTTTTCTTAATGGAGATCTAGAAGAAGAAGTGTACATGGAACAACCAAAAGGCTTCTCATTGACAGACAAAGAAGACTATGTGTGCAGACTGAAGAAGGCCCTATATGGACTGAAACAGGCTCCTCGTGCTTGGTACTCAAGACTGGACAAATATTTGCAAAAATAGGGTTTTAAGAGAGGTGGAGTAGACAACAATCTATACATAAAAGCGCATGAAAATGAACTCCTAATTGTTGTTGTATATGTTGATGACATTATGTTTGGAAGCAACAAAGATGAACTACCAAAGGGTTTGTTGATGAGATGAAAACAGAGTTTGAAATGTCTATGATTGGAGAACTCAGTTTCTACTTAGGACTGCAAATTCAGCAAAAGAACACAGGCACATTCATTTCTCAAGAAAAATACTTAAAAGAAATGCTGAAAAAATTCAAAATGGAGGACTACAAACCAATGACAACCCCCATGATCACGGGATGCAAGCTGTGTGCTGATGATAGGTCTGCAGATGTAGATCAAAAACTCTACAGATCCATGATAGGAAGCCTGCTGTACTTGACAGCCTCAAGACCAGACATCATGCTAGCAGTAGGACTAGTGGCAAGATATCAAGCAGCACCTAAACAAAACCATCTTCTGGCAGTAAAAAGAATACTTAGATATCTACAAGGAACTGCACAATATGGGCTTTGGTATCCTAAAGGCAAAAGCTTCACCTTGATAGCATACACAGATGCAGATTGGGCCAGCTGTGTGGATGATAGGAAGAGTACAAGTGGAGGTGCATTCTATCTAGGAGAAAGTCTGGTGGCATGGATAAGCAAGAAACAAACATCCATCTCTCTGTCTACAGCTGAAGTAGAATATATAGCAGCAGCAGCATGTTGCACACAAGTCATGTGGATGAAGCAGACACTTCAAGACATGAAGGTAAGCATTAATGAACCTATCTCAATCAAATGTGATAATACAAGTGCTATAAGTATATCTAAAAATCCCGTGCTTCATTCAAAAACTAAACATATACCAATCAAGTATCATTTTCTCCGAGAACAAGTGGTTCAGAAGATAGTTAAACTGGACTATGTATCAACGAAAGAACAGATAGCAGATATATTTACCAAACCACTTGCCAGAGAACCATTCGAATACTTGAGAGACAAACTAGGGGTAGTATCTATAGATACTATTCTCTAATATGAAGAGAAAGTATAGTCTCAGGGGGAGAACAAAACGAAGATATCATTCCAGGGGGAGAACAACCAGCAAGATAAGCATAAAACAAGTCCACAGGATCAGCATTATCAATATTATCAGCATTCAGAAGCAACAAGAACCTTTCAATCGTAAAATTCATCATCTTTGTCTGCAATCTAGCACATATTACAGGCACTACAAATGAAACATAGCATAGTCCAATTTCGGCAGAAGAGGACCTAAACGTAACTCAGAGAAAGGAAATACAACGACAGAACCCATACGGAGGGATGAGGAGTCATCCTTTGCCATTGATGTCAAAGGGGGAGGAAGAACAAATAGCAAACAGGAAGAGCAAGCAACAAGAGAAAGAGAAAGCAAACAAAGAAAGTGGATTGCCATCAATGCCAAAGGGGGAGACTGTTGGAAATATTGTCATTGATGGCAAAGGAGGCAGCACTCAGGCAAAGGTGGCAGCACTCAGGCAAAAGAGGCAGCGCTGTAGCAAAGGAAGGCAAAAGAGGCACAGCGAAAGCAATAGAGGCAACAAGAAGAAAGTCAAAATGTAACAGTCATAGAAGCACAGTGAAGAACCGTTATCGGAAGATAGAGACAGAGGAGAAGCAGAGACAGAGGCAGAGAGCAGTTACAAAATTCCGGGAATCGCACACTCCAGCGAGCGTTATACATATAATATAACACGAATCTTATTCCGGGAATCGCAGACTCCAGCCAGGCGTTACACATATAATACATAACCATATTCCGGGAATCGCACTCTCCAACCGGCGGAGCACATATAACATATACAAACATTATTCCGGGAATCGCACACTCCAACCGGCGTTATACAACACAAATATTATTCCGGGAATCGTCTACCCCGATGGAGGATACATATAAATGCCGCACATTACGTATGTTGCAGAGGTCCAAGGCATACATATTATGTTATATAAGCGGAGTGCATAAAACAAAGTTTTATAAGGTGGGACCCCTCCCCAATCGCAATCGGAGAAAAGGTTCAATCGGCTGAGTTTTGGTATGTGGTCCGATCAAAAGCCGGACCCGATCGAGTTATATACCACAGTTAATTGCTAATCGCATCCGAGTTCCCAATCGCATGTCTTTTGTAAAATGCTGCGATTGAAATGGCGGACCCGATCCTGTTATAAGCAGGAGTTAATAGATGATAATCGCATCCGAGTTCCCAATCGCATGTCTTTTGTAAAACGCTGCGATTGAAATGGCGGACCCGATCCGGTTATAAGCAGGAGTTAATAGATGCAAATCGCATCCGTGTTCTGATCGCAATCGGAACTTTTCTATTATGCGCCCCGATTGCATTTGTTTGAAGTTCCGGACCCGATGGGTGTATAAACGGTGGTTAATACATATTTGAGTTACAGTCAAATCGCATCGGCACTGGTCAATCGGAACAAATGTTAAAGACTTGCGATTGCGATTGAAGCCCAGACCCGATGGGCTTATAAATTATGATTAACAAAGATTTCAGCTCCAGGTTCTAATCGCATCGGCAATGGTCAATCGCATCGGAGAATATAAGAGTTGTGATTGCGATTGGAAATCCGGACCCGATTGGTATATAAACTACGACTCATATACAACTTGAGTTCCAGGTCTAATCGTATTGGCAACCAATCCTTATGGACGTCGGGTTATTTGCAAATAAATTGTATATATTATATATGTTGAATAACGTTTGAACATGATCCGGGGGCATAACACATATGATATATAATGGTTATTGAGTTATATATATAACACGGTTGCGATAAGCCGCGTGGTCTCTAGACCCACGGACCTTAGCTTTACGGGAGGGCGATTATTAACGCTTGTGATATATGTATGTTCTGGCCTGCGGAACCTACCACATCAACAAGACACTAATAGCATAAAAGGGATTGGAATTCCTCCAGATTTACAGTCAGCGGATATAAAAGGCACATTTACACATATGCAGCAGTTACACCACAACAGAGGACAGAAGAGCAAACAGATCCGAAAGAAGATAAAACACAGTCACAGAAAAGACAAAGACAGCCAAAGAAAAGACAAATGCGTACCAATTCAAAAGACCAAATGAGTCGAGCTGGAGTTCTCATTTAAATTTGAATGTAAATGTTTTATTTAAATTTTTTATTGTTTGTGATGCATTGGCAAGTCTCCG
The DNA here is from genome assembly GCA_034641835.2 of Pinus albicaulis. Taxonomy (NCBI): domain Eukaryota; kingdom Viridiplantae; phylum Streptophyta; class Pinopsida; order Pinales; family Pinaceae; genus Pinus; species Pinus albicaulis. The sequence goes on along the minus strand of CM076583.1, from coordinate 1,284,308,632 downwards.
AGAGAAAACAAACTCCCACTGTAATGTTAAAATTGACACCTACAGTTATAATTTCTGAGTAAGCTGATAAAAGGAGTGAGAAGGCAGAAGGCAAAGAGACATGACTTTCCATTTCCAATTCCAAGCAGAATACAAACAGTCATGTGAGGAAATCTATAAATAATATCATCTTGATATTCAAGAGTGAGAAGTGAGATTAAATCGAGAGAAGGTAGAATATAGAAGAGTAAGACGGAGAAGATTAAGAAAAGCAGAACAGAAGGAGAAGCTACAGAACAGGGCTGATATCTAAGGTAAATCAGCAAACTTTCAGTTTGATAAATTGAGGAAGTTGGAGCTTCCCTATCAAGTTGCAGCTTGATAGTCGTCAGTTGTAGCTGACTGAGGTTGGAGCCTCCTGTAGGTTGGTGCCTGCAGAAAATTGAAGGGAGTTGGTGCTTCCTTGCAAGTTGTAGCTTGCAGAATTGAGGATAGAGCCTCCTGTAGGTTGGTGCCTGCAGTTTACAGTGGTGCGAGGGAATTGGAGCTTGCCTTTGCATCACAACAATAATAAGGTGTGGTTTTCTCCCTTTATGGGTTTCCACTTTCAGTGTCTACGTATGATATTTATGTATTGATCTTATATGTATCATCTGCTTAATACCTGCTACTCTCATATTAAGTCTACTGTTATATTATACTGATACCTGCTGCTTACATTCTAAGATTACGCACACATTAAATTGGATATGAAATGAAGGTGTTAATAAGTTTGTTGAAAAGTTTAGATCGGGAATGTATTAAGTGATTCACCCCCCTCTCGGTTTAATTGAGATTCAACATACCCCTATTTAAACCATTATTTCCTTCACCATTGTTGTCTCCATTGTTTCCTCCTCCTCTACCTCTACCTCTACCTCCAAATCCATCTATTATTTCCTCTGCCATGATAGTTTCTTTAGAGTCCTTAGAGTCCTCTGGTTCTTCTATCAAGGGAGGATGAGAGAGTGTCTCTTTGTTTTCTAAATGGAATTTAGTAGGTGGTATAGGAGAATCCTCTAATTTAGTTGTTCCTTGAATTCCAAAAATCTTAAGGCTAGGGGTAGATGGTGGTGAATCTGGTATTTGCCTTGAAGAAGATGGAGTTGTGAAAATCGAACTCTTGGCTCTAGCTATAAACCTTCCCCTAGAATCTCTTGCTCTATGCATGTCATTTTTTATTTTTAAGTTGGGCTAATAATTCTCTTTCTGATCTTCCAGGTCACACTAAGTGCAAGAAGAGAGCACACTTAAGAAATTATTGAACCAATAACTCTCTTTTATGATCCTCCAGATCACACTAGGTGCAAGAGGAGAGCATACTTCAAAAAGTTATCAATTTTTCCCTTCTTTTATTGTTTTTTTTTTTTTAAGAAATTGGCTACCCTGATTGCAGCACAGCAGCGAGCGCCAAAATGTTTGGTCAATTTGGTATGTCCTAAATTGCGCATTATTGTCAATTCGAGTTCGTAAGTGAAGTGCGGGCGCACTATGTGCAAGATAACCTATTTCTTAACTTTTTGTACGTTTTTGGTTTTCTAGATGAGATGGAAATTCTAAAAGACAAGTATGGTTATGAATATTCAAGGCAATGATGTCCTTTATAATGATTTACCAAACTTTAAACTTAAAAAGAAATTTGAAACATACAATGACAAAACTTGAAAGGAAATGAAAATGTGCTACTGAAATGAAAAATGTGCTGCTAATCTAATAAATCAAAACAGTGAACTAGTGAGCATGAAACCAAACTATTCTTGCTGCTGTCTAAACACAAAAGAAACTATGTTGAAAGAAATCCAAAAGTTGCAATAAATTAAATCTAAATCAAATTACATCAACTTGTCTTCTGATCCCTCATCATTAGTCCAGCTATGATTTTCGGAAGTAACCATAAACAACTTGAGTAACTGATATCTAACTTGCAGAAAGTAAACTAATATCAAACCATACATTCATAATTCAATCCCTCACCATCAGTCCAGCTGTGGCTTTCGGAGGTAACTAAAGATGTCATGCACAATTTAATATATCTAAATTTGCAGAAAGGAAACTAATACCAAACTACACATTTCATAATACAATCCCTCACCATCAGTCCAGTTGTGGCTTTCGGAGGCAACTGAAGATGTTATGAGCAGTTCAATATATCTAAATTTGCAGAAAGAAAACTAATACTAAACTACACATTTCATAATACAATCCCTCACCATCAGTCCAGCTGTGGCTTTCGGAGGCAACTGAAGATGTTATGAGCAGTTTAATATATCTAAATTTGCATAAAGGAAACTAATACTAAACTACACATTTCATAATACAATCCCTCACCATCAGTCCAGCTGTGGCTTTCGGAGGCAACTGAAGATGTTATGAGCAGTTTAATATATCTAAATTTAACTACTAAAGAAAATGAGCAAAACTGAATTAAACAAAGCAGTACTGAAATTAAACAGAAACTAAAAAAAAAAAATTAGCAGAAGAAAAATGTTAATTCCATGTCATTAGTCAAAAAGCTATGAAAATGCTCGGGCTGCCTATCTATAACCTGAAACAAGAACACTGATCAGTGATTAATAACATAAACCATGAAAGACAGAAGTGAAATGGAAAGCAGGAAAGTTTATCAACAGAAATGAAGCATATATACCATGAAAGATGCAGTTTATAAACATGTGAATGGATTATGGCACAATGAACTTTAAAGAAATAAAACAAGAACTATACACTAATGCACAAAACCTTAGCTGAGCAGGGGCCCTCTACACCAGCCTTGGCAATGATCTTCAAGTACGAATTACGTTGGAAAACAGAGTCTTCTTATATTAAAATGCAGTCATAACAGTATGGTAGTATTACAGCACAAAGGCAGCGTAATTACATTACAGAGCAGACTTAATAAAACTAACAGAGACTAATCGAGACTAACTCCCTATGCGTATGCAAACGCGTTATTTATAACAAGAGAAACATAACTAATTCCTAAAGTTTATGCTAGTGGAGAACACGTAGACCATTACGTCCACGGATCTAGGATCATGGCCGTGTTGGAAAGTAAATCTATGAGGAGTGGATGCTTGAATTCGGCTATCGAGCCATGTACAGATGTCGACTTGTCCTCCGCAACTCAGAAACGGCCATATGAACCTTCACGTGACACGAAACAAAGTCCTGTCAACGTGAGACTCTATGGTTGACTTCCATTTGGACGCCTTTGACCGCAGCTTCTTTAGATGAGTTTGCTCGAACCAATAGGACACGAACCATGTCCACATCATTTCTGACTTGCCCATGTGGCCTGTTTTTCCTGTAGACACCTGTAACATAGAGTTTCACAAAATGGCTGTGGAAAGTTGCAGCAACTGCGGAAAGTGGCAAGATTCCGCAGCTAAATGAAAAAAATCTAAATCAAACAGCAGACACAAAAATATAGTTAAAAATCATGTTAGATGCTCTTTTGAAATTAACATACAATGATATTGACAACTTGGGAGGTTCAGGTGAGTGAAAAAGGTATAGAAAAGTGTATGGAAAAGATGCAGAATTGAGATTCAACACACCTGTTGAAGAGACTCCTTCTACGACACTAGTATAGGAACAGACCCCCGAACAAGACAACCTGTCAGTCCTCGCGGATGTAGAAAAATATGTAAAAGTCGAAGATGACACTCTGTTGGCCGATTTCATTAAAAAGTCCTGGAAAAAGAATGAAGAATATAGTGCAGGCGAAGAACCACAGTCCCCACAGGACGTTGAATCCCCTCCTACACCAGTGCAAGAAGAAGAAGAAACAGATGAAGAAGGAGAAGAAGAAGAAGAAGAAGAACTAGAAGAAGAAGAAGAAGAAAAGGAAGAAGAGTTTGCTGAAACCATGAGGGATACTGAGGTCACTAAGGAAGACACAGCCCCTGTCGAGACAGAAAAAGAATAAATTTTGGTAACTCCTGCTGCTCGGATAGTTGAACTAGAAATTCAAGTTCAGAACTTAGAACAACTCATAGTTAAAGCGTAGGAGGATAAAGAACATAGTAAAGAAGAATTAACCGCGAAGATCCGGAAAAAGAAAGGAGAAGTCAGAGTTTGGAAGTACCGAGCTGCGCAATGTTTCAAGCGACTTAAAAAGGTGACAAATAAACTAAAGAACATCAAAAAGAAGAAGTCTGAAACATTGCAGTCTGATGTTAGTATGTCAGAGTAGGATTGAGCTGGAATGCTCAAAGTTTTGAAGGTTTTTTGCAAAGGTAAAGATTTTTGTGGGGACACACAACAGCTTAGGGATGGGAGGATGTTAGCCCCCTAATTTTCTCTCTTTTTTCCATCATCCCCTTCCTAAATCATAACCATTTACCTCTGTTTTACCTCTTTTATGCACCCTCATCTTGCACCAGTCCAAGCACGGTGACATATTTCGTATAAACTTTATTTTTCATATTTTTAATTTAACTTAGCATTTATTAATTATTTATTACATGATTTCTTACTTTTAATCACTCTTTGTAACTTATCGATATCTCCAACATTTATTTGGTAGTTAGAGTACTTACCGTGACCGTTGATCCTATTGCAGGATCGGATCTTGCACCATTGCTAGCACAGCAAATCCTTGCAACAGATCTGAACCTCCTTGATCACCACCTCATTTTGAACCGTTTCAGCCACGACAGCAAGAGTGATCCAAAGGCAGCCAAAACCGAATCTGTGAAGGGCGAAAGATGGAGATTGGCTACGATCAATTCTACTAACTGTCTAATTTTGAAGACCGAAAAGCTAAATTCTACATTTGGTTATGTAATCAACTAAGTGATCTATTTTGGCCTTTGGCCAAAATATATATAATGTAGAATGTAAACAAGACTAAGGAGTGAAGTTTTGATAGCAGAAAAGAATAGAAACATAGCCAGAGAGACGGTAGCAGGTCGTTGTATTTTGTTATCACCCAAATCTGGGCTGGACAATGTATTAATGTATGTACTTGCCTCAGTGAATTAATGAAAAGGGAGCTCCACCTCATGTTTCACAAATTACGTTTCTGTATTTAATCTGATGAATTGATTAAAGTACTGAGCATCATTTTTTATTTAAAAGGTAAACATGTTGATTGGCTAGGGCCCAACCAACCCAACACGTTTACCCCATTTCCTGTTTTCCTATAATTTGTGTTTGCATTGTCAAGTGTGATTTAATTTTAAGCACATGCATTCTTGTCTGAGTAAAATCGGATCCGTTTTGTGAAGTAGACAAATTTCTTTTCCTGCACTTTATTTCATATTGGTTTTCCTTCGCCTGGTCCAAGCAGGAGAAATAACCCTGCACCAATGCACGTTGGTGTGATATCTCTTTTTTTCTGCAATTTTGTTTGATTGGTTTTTCTCTGCCTGGTCCAAGCAGGATAAATGAACCTGCACCAGTGCACGTTGGTGTGATATCTCCTTTTCTGCAATTCTGTATGATTAGGTTTTCCCCACCTAGTCCAAGCAGGAGGAATGAACCTGCACCAGTCCACGTTGGTGTGATGCAGCAGTATTTCTTAGTCTACTTCCCGCCATCTTATTTCTTTCATTAAATCCTTATGATAGGATAAATGTATATTGATTGTTTCTTTATTCCTACACTCTGTTAAGATCATAAACATTCAATTTTTATGTGTGCAATTTGAATTAATGGTATAATATCACTTGCAATAATCAAGCACTCATTTTAAGAATTAAACGTTAAGTGCACGAAGCTTTGATCTGGTGCAAGAACTAGTTTCCTGCCACGGGATATGAGTGCTTCGAACCTGGAAAATTTCAAGCCCTTGCATGAAGTAAAAAGCCTTTAGCAAAGACACCATTTATACCTTCTGCATAAATCTCTATTCCTGCACTAGTGTAAGAAGATTGCGATAGTGCAGGATAGATTAGCGAAGGAAGGAAATCTCTAAAGAAGTAGATTTAAGGGCCCATCTGATGAGACTGCTAAGTGTCTCTGCTAAAGAAAAACACACACTCAGTAGTTAAACAATAATTAGCTAGAGCGATTACCTTTTATCTTTAATTCCCTCTTGTAAATGCATTCTTTCTTGTTCCAATCTTAGATTATTTTGATGGTTCAAGTTTCCTTTTTCTCTTTTAATTTGATTCTGCAATCTTTCCTTTAAAGAAAGTAGGGATTTATATTAGGAAGATTCATACCATATCTGGCATTGCCTATTCTTCATCTCTAAGTTTACGTATCCCCCGAGTTGAGAAATTCAATGTTGAGGAGTTTGCTTAAGTGTAATTCCTACACCCAACACTTGTGTTCTTTTGTAAACTTCTTCCCTTGACTTCTGCAAATGAATGGTTTGGTTCAGCCTCCTTTGCATATCATTCTCTTCTGATTGTACCTCTTGAAGAAGCTTCATAAATGGAACTCCCAAGGATGTTGGGAAAACTGCATCCATGCCATGCACTAGCTGATAGGAAGACATATTGATAGATTTCTTGGTTGTTAGTCTATCAGCCCATAGCGCATGCACTAGTTTTCTATGCCATGATTTTTTTTTCTCTTCCAGTAGCTTCTTGATGATTTTCACCAAACTTTTTTAGAGGACTCAGCTAGTCCATTACCTTGACGGTAATAAGCGATAGAGTTCCCTAGTGTGATGTGATACTTGTAGCAAAAGTCCACCATTCCCTTCGACTTAAATGCAGCAACATTATCGGTGATGATATTTTTAGGACAGCCAAATCTGGACAAGATGTTGGTTTCAAGGAATTTTATGATGACTAAGTCGGTGGCATTCCTTGAAGGGATGGCCTCTATCCACTTGGTGAAATAATCAGTAGCAGTAAGGATCCACTTGTGTTGGGCAGATGAGGCAGGGTGGATTTCGCCAAAGAATGCTAAACCCCATTGTTGAAAAGGAGTTTCAACACTGATAGGATGCAAGGGAAAAGGTAGTAGCTTTTTCTTTCCATCAATGATTTGGCATTTATGACAAGTTGCAACTAGCTTGTGTATGTCAGGGAAAAGAGTGGGCCAATAGTAACCAGCTCTAAGGATTTTGTTGGCTATGGTTTTCTAGTAGAGATGACCTCCACACTCTCCTTCATGAAACTCATGCATGATTCTATCTGCATCATTTCAAGTAAACATTTAATCAAGATGCCAACGAAATTTTTCCAATACAAAGCTCTATCTAAAATGCAGAAATTTAATGCCTTTTGTTTCAAGAATCTAGTTTTTGTTTTGGACAAAGCAAGAGGAGTATTTAGATTAAAAAGTACATACAATATGTTAGCATACCATAGTGAGTTTAGGAATTCTTCTTCAATGGGTGGAGTTTCCAGTTCCTCTTGTTCATCCAAATAATGTAACATGTTTATGTCTAATGCTTGAAAATTTTCTTTAGCCATGAGTTTGGCAAGTCCTTGTCCTTTAACCAGTTTAGTGGGTTTGATTTTTAAATCATATTATAAGATAATAGCAATACATTTACCCCTTTTACCATCAGGGTCCTGATTTAGAATGTATTTAACAACTATATGTGGAACAAAAGCAATGAAATGGGAGTGTAAAATGTAAACTCTGAAGTCTTTCAATGCTTTGATCAAGGAAGAGGCTTGTTTCTCCATGATGTTATACTTTAGAGGTGCATCCCTCAATGCATTTCTGAAGAAAGATATGGGTTGTTCTTGTCCCATCATGTTCTTTTGAAGCAATACTGCAGCTATAGTGTGTTTTGATGCAAAGGAGAAAATGAAGAAATCCTTGGTAAATTCGGGGTTGATGACAACTGGTGTCTGGGTGAGTGCTTGTTTTACCAATTCAAAGGATTGTTTGGCTTCCGTGGTCCACTTGACTCCTACTTCTCTTTTCAGCATTTTTGTGATGTTTCTTAGGAGTTCAACAAGGTTTGGTATGAACCTTCTTAGGAAGTTGATCTTTCAAATGAAATATTGCAGCTCTTTAATGTTCCTAGGGTGGTTGATTTGTAATATACCTTCAATCCTTTTTGGGTCTATCTTTATCCCTTCTTCGGAAATTATGTGGCCTAAGATTTTTCCTTCTTGAAGACCAAAAAATGTTTTCTTAGGATTCAAAGATAGGCCATACTTCCTACATTTCTCAAAGAAATTTCTCAAGTGAACTAGGTATTCCTCATCGGTTTTAGAATAGACAGTGATTTCATCAAGTTATATTACTATGAAATAACCAATGTCTTCAGAAAAATCTATGTCTGTGGCTCTTTGAAAAGTAGCCCCCGCATTCATCAACCCAAAAGGCATTTTAATATACATGAATGTGCCCCAAGGTGTTGTGAAAGCAGTTTGTGCTGATCACTTGGAAGTAGTAGTACCTGATTGTAACCTGAGAAGCCATCATGCAATGATATCCTTTTAGAACCTACCACCCTTTGCATTATATGATCCATCTTAGGTAAAGGGTAGTTGTCATTCAGGGAGGCTTTGTTCAAGTTTCTAAAATATATGCACAGCTTAATCTCCCATATTTTCTTTTTCACTGACACAAGGTTAGAAACCCATTTTGAGTACCTAAGTGGGACTATGATACCAGCATCATACATCTTATTTATTTCTTTTTCAACTAGAGGTACTAGGACGGGGTTTATTCTTCTCAATTTTTGTTTGAATGGTTTCTGGTTTTCCTTGAGAGAAACCTTATGTTGAATAATGTTTGTGTCATAGGACTTCAAGTCCTCATATCCCCATGAAAAAACATTTTTAAACTCTTTGAACAGCTCTATGTATTTATGTTTTATGTGAGGTGGTTTTGGATAGCTTGATCATTTTGGGTTCTTCTATGCTGCCTATGTTACATTCTTCTACATCAGTTTTGGTGATTTCCATTTTTGGCTTCCTAGCAACATCATTAAAGTCAAACAGCTCTTCTTAGGGGGTAATACCTCATGGTAATGAGTTATCGTTTCATTGTAATACCTAAAGGTCTTTTTGATTTGGGTCCCTAGAAAATTTTGCCTCATGAAAGTGTTCTAGTAGATGTTACACCATTTTTTGGTAATCTAACTTGTTACTATTAGATGGACCTAAGTACACCATGTAAGACCACTTTTACCCTAAGTAAAATTTCTTTCAATATGAAAAATAACTTAGTAAACCACCTTTATTAAGTTGTTTATGGTCTAAACAAGAAACCCCATGAGGAAATATTAAATAAATCCACATTCGTTTGACTTTCCTTAAGGAATAATTAGTTAAACAACAATTTAATTAATATTCTTGGTCATATTTAACCCAAAACAGGAAAATTAATTAGATAAACTATTATTTATCTTATTATTTTCTAGGAATAATTATTTAAATCTTATTTAAATAATATTCCTTGTTAAATTTGACTAAATCATCCATAAATAATTAAATAAATCATTATTTATTTGATCATTACTTAATCACATCCTTAAAATAATAAATAAATCATTTATTTATTTATTATTTACAAATAAAGGGATTTGACCCAAGCCAAATTCTTTTTCCCTCCAACAAATATAATAAAATATTCCATAAAAGTTGGATCTAGAATTGGTTAATAATATTTTAATTATGCACCAATATCTAGACTAACTCAATATTTTGTTATAAATAGAAGGGTTTTTCCATTCACTCACTACGTTTTGTTGCCTAAAGATCACTCTGAATCTATACTTTTGGTCTGACTTTGATCCACCATCATTGTCATATTTTGCTACCATTTTTCTTGTGAGCTCCCTTTGAGTTCCATTTTTGTCTGGGTTTTCTACACCATCAAGAGAGAGGGATTTTAGATATGAAGTGATGAGGACTTACAAGAACCCATCCCATTGAGGAGGACTGGTAACATCTTTCTATGTTCTCCTCCCAAGTGTCATAAATAAAAAAAATTCTTTAAAACAATCTTGTCTTGTCTATTGGATGCATGGAGCAACTCTTGCTTTTATTTACTACATAATGTCTTTTAATGCATAGATCTAGATTTTTGCAGCATTTATCTTGGTCAACTAATTGTAGATGTAAATATATTGGTAGCCATATTTGTTTTTAGGGATGTTTGTTATGCGCGGCTAAAGTGATCCTTTTTCATATGCTTGCGATTAAGATTCATACTAACAACTGGTGACTCCACAATGGTTTACGATTACGACCTCTGTCGTTTTTCAGATCCCTGCATATCCAGCTGCTTCTAACCCTAGGATTCTTCTTCAGCTTCTTGTTTTTCTTTTCTTGATGTTTTTTTAACCTATAAAACCCTAAAACATTTGGAATTCTAACTTCTGTTTGTTTTCGGACCTATTGTGCAGGTGACAGGCATCAGCCGCAGCTGAGACGACAAAGTTTTCTGAAACCTGCTCCCGAGAGTGTCAAAAGTGCAGGTCACACTTTTTGTGCCAAAACCTGCGACTTGAACCTCCAAGGCGTAGAAAACAGGCCAAAACCTGCGACCTCTACAGAAAACAGGTCAGACACTGTGACCTGGAATTTTTGCGGGAATTTTTTTGAGATTTTTCTAGGTTTGTCTGGGCCTCTATTCAGGGTTGTCTAACCTCCGTCTTTGCCCATTTTGGACCTATAATTGTTCTGTTTTGCTCATCAAAATGGGAACCTAGCCCCTTAGGGCTTCAGTACCCTCCACCTTTTGTGGAATAGTTTTAGTTGTTGCAGGTTGTCTAAAATTTCAGAGTGTTCAATCATTTTTTCAGATCTGATACCTTACCTTCAAATTCACTTAAAATTGGCTATTTATCCATCCAAAACACCTCCTTTTATTTTTATTTTTTGGTTTTCCTCTAGGGTCCCCTCTGCTTCCCTCCAGGTTATAGCCTTTCACCACCTCATTTACAACAATTTTTCCTCTGATTTTTTGTTGTTTGTCTGCACCTATTTCCAGTAGATCTGACCTTTAAATCATTGTCCCTCCTGAATTTAGATATATTGGCTATTTTGGTGTGTTTTGAATATATTTTTTCCCACCTACAGACTAGTTGTTGAGAGGCCTGCCTCCTTGGATATATATTAATGCATAATTAGTTGTTTATTTTCTGTTATTTTAGTTTCATATACTGTTATCTGCAAGTTTATTTACAGTTATACAACACACTTTTTTTTTCTCTACAAACGTCTAGGTTTAAAAATTAAAATTTACACACTTTACACACACACCCTAAGTGAAGAAGAGCTTGGTTAACACCGCCAAGCAAAGAATTTAACATTGAGATCAATTGATCATGCACCTCTCTGCCCTTGTTTTGACATTGTAATCAGTTGATCCTGCACCTCCTCACCCTTGTTGGTCTCTCTTCCCTTTGTCCCATGTTTGTGCCTTCACCATTGCGCCACCAAGGCGTTTATCCCAGAGACTTCTTAGCCTTTATCCTCAGTTTCTAGTAGGAAGACTTACTCCTCTGTGTAGGATTCGAGTTAGTCCTCCACTGAGTCCGCACTCCGACTCCTCTTCTGGTTCCGCCCCTGGTTCTCCCCCTGTCACCTTCACCATGTCCGTTTTAGGACCTAACGCTAGTGGTAACCTTGGCCCTAATGCTGGGAATACTACTAGTGGGACCGCAACATGAACTACCCTGGCTGCGCCCTTGCTCCCCTATATGGGAAGCCTCAGTATTCCCGATTTTAACCAGTTGATAAATGACCCTATACACCATGACAATGGTTGGCCTGCTATGCCGACCAAGCTCCCTTCTGACATCCCCATGTTCGAAGGCCTTGTTGGAAAAGATCCTACAAATCATGTTTGATCTTTCCACATGTGATGTTCGTCTAACTCCATTACCGATGACTCTGTCTGTCTTCGGTTGCTCCAACATAGGCTTACTGATGAATCTTCTAAGTGGTATGTTGATCAGGCCTCATCCTCTCATACCACCTTTGTGACTCTTTCCTGGATTTTCTGTCTTTTTTCCAGCTTCCTCTTCATTATGACACTGGTACCGAAATTTTGACTTATTTCCATCAATCGTCTACGACCCGCCTATCCGATCATGTTTAGGAATGGCGAAGAAGAAAGAGCCTATGTCGAGCCCCTACCTTCGAAGACTGTGTCTATATGGACTGGTTCCTTAGATCCCTTTTTCCTGCTATAGGCAAAGATGTCGCATCTTATTTCCCTCAAAACAAAGAAGCCGCTCTCTAGATTGCGTTAAAATATGATTTGATCTAAGCTCAGTTGGGTTATGTTCATACCGTTCTACCTGATCTTGCTAGACCCGGTGGTGCCAACGCACTAGGGGCATCTCATGTTGTCGACGGTATCGTTGGAGCTCTTTCTCATCCATATGCTCAGCCTTCCATGGGCTATGGTTTCCCTTAGGGAGGGGCTAGCACCTCCTGCACTTTTCCCCCTCCCGGTAGCATGTATTCAGGATACGACATGCCTCATCCTTTTTCCCAACCTCCTATTTACCACAATGTTACCCAACCTCCTTATTATCCATATCTGCATCCTGGTGCTCCAGCTCCTCAAGCATTAGCACCACCGCCTCCCTTGCCTTCTCAACCCCTCCAACAGCAGCCACCGCCCCCTGAGGGGCAGGCATATGCACAGCAGGGTGCGACTAATCCTCCTCCTTCAAAAAATAAGAGGAAAGGCACTCAAAATCAATCTACCCCCGGAAATCCTGGACCTAATCCTCAAAGTAATGCACCTAACACTGCTAACCAGCAACAGGGCACTCAACCCAAGTAGGACAGGCTTGTTCGCATGAATAATTCTTGTTCTTGTTGTGGTGTTTATGGTCATTACATGCATGATTGTCCTATTTTACCACAGATGCAGTAGATGTGGGAGACTCAAGCAACATTGCGAGAATAACAAGCCTCCCCTTCCGTCCCTCCGAATGTTGCGCCTAGTCATCTGGCTTTGTTTACCAATCCTTTCCCTCACCAACAATTTGTGGCTACCCAACCACTTAAAGGTCAGGCAGCCACTCAACCTCCTCCATCTTGTACCTCTGATTACCAGATTCTCATGATGAAATCTAACCAACCTATAATCGTAGACCTCAACCTTTAGACTCGATCCCATCACTACAACAAGCCTCCCGCTACGTCTGCCCCCGAGCCCCCTTATATAGGTTCTACAGAGCCTCTTTTGACACCTAATGGTCCTTTGCATATCCCTCATCCTAAGGCAAAGGCTCATACCAAGATCCCTAAGGTACCATTACGCTGAAACGCTGCTTCTGGCAAAGTTTCCCATTCGTATAGTATAGTAGATGATTTGGCACAATCTCCTGCTGCCATCTCAACGTTGGAACTCCTCCATTTGTGCCCTTCACAATTAAAAGCTATACTATATGCCATGGGTGTTGTATATTTTTCAGATGATTTACTAATCGTCTTTGATTTTGACCGGTCAGAACATCCTCCTCTTCCTACTTTCGTCACCTACCAAATCCGAGTCAAGATCTGGAATGCCAATGTTACCCGTTGTATCATTGATGAGGTGGAATCCACCTGTGTGATTTTCGCTTCGATTTGGAAGCAACTCGGATCACTTGAGTTGACCCCTTCCACAATCACTCTCCGAGCGTGGGATGGCCATGCCTCCCAACCCATTGGCTTGTTCCTCAATTGTCCTATTACTCTTGCGGGAAATACTGTTTTCATTGACATAGAAGTCATTGAATCCCCCTTAGATTACAACATTCTATTGGGTCGTAGCTACACCTATGTGATGTCTATTGTACAATCTTCAGTTCACCGCAAGATGTCATTTCCCCATAATGGAAATATAGTCACCATCGACCAGTTGACATATTATGAACCGAAGTCTCAAACCTCCCCTTAGTCCATCATATCTTTGGTGGCCAATAAGCAAACCGTCGACCCCTTGACCAGTGTCTCACCCGGAGTCTACAAAGACTCCTCTTTGTTTGGTACATTCCCTAGTCTTCCTCCTCCTGTCTCTGATCCCATCTCATCAAATGTTTACATGATTCAATCATCTCGAGCTTCCCTCAAGCGGCCTGCTTCAACTAGGCAGGAGCCCTGCCCTCCGCAACCTACTCCTAGCCCTTCGATTCAACCTTCTGGACCCCCTCCTCCTGGCCCTTCACCTACAGTTGGTATCCATGAGCCTCTCTACCCTCCTGGCATGGTTCCTCTTGGCCTTAACCATATCGGAGTTGTCCCGCCTGGCCATTAACCCTCCAGTCAGATACCGTTCCTAACTCCCCCTCCTTGAGTGTTCTTGGTACCTGTCATGGCTACCCTATCCCTTCCTAACTTGACCCTGGGGATTCCCATCTAGTACATCGATCCCCCAGCCACTACCCCACCTGGTCAGCCCAAACCTTATCTTACTTTGACCCTGGTTCAACCGATCCCCATGACCCCTCCCTCTCCTACAGTGCCTCAGCCACCTCAACAGGAACCTCCTCCTGTTGCGACAGCTTTGGGTAAAGGGGGAAAAGCTCGCAAGAAGGCACCTAAGGACAAGGCTACACTAACAAACCCTGCCCCTCCTTGGCATCCAAAGTATACCACCCAGTGTGCTTTGTGTGATGTTGTCAGTCATGCCACCCATGATTGCCATGAATTTCCTCGTCTCAAGCCCATGGTTAATTTCATGTTCCCTGAGTCTACGGTCCCGGAAACCTCTGTTCCTTCCTCGACTGCAGCCAAGAACCCCAAGAATATTCACACCAACCACCCTTGTGCTTTTTGTGATCTCCATGGCCATTATACCCACCTTTTTCCCCGCCTCGAGGACTTCCGCACCTCTCTAGCGGCAGTTCGCCAATTCGAGGCCAAGTGCAACGAGTCCACCGCTCCCTTATTTGCGTGTTTTGCTTCAGTAGAACCAGAGGACACATCCACTCCCATAGACATTCCCCCTCCGGATTTCGAAATGACAGAGTCTTTGGCCACTATCCACTACCTATCATCATCTATGAGATCCATGGTGGAAGACCCCCCTGGGACTTCCCCTTCTATTTCGCCCGACCTCCCTTCAGTGATCACCTTGGGCTCAACATCGATGGATCCTCCATCTAATTTTTTTTCTATCACCCCTTGTGACGATGTGCATGTGAACCTATCTTCTCATGATGATGAGTCAGGTAGCTTTGCCCCGTCAGGTGGTCTTTCTTCCACCAGTCACCCCATATTTTATTACGATGACGACATTAGGGAAGTAGTCACCAACCCTAACTTTATCTATCCCCCCTTACATCAAACCCATGCATTTGAACCACATACACCTTGTGGCCATTACATTTACACCCAATGTTTGGGTAAGGGGTGTTACACCATTTTTTGGTCATCTAACTCTTCATCATTAGATGGACCCAAGTACACCATGTAAGACCAGTTTTACCCCAAGTAAAACTGCTTTCACTATGTTAATTAGGAAACCCCAAAAGGAATAATTAATTAAACCATAATTTAAATATTATTCCCAGTCATGTTTAACCCAAAAACAAAGAAATTAATGAGATAAACCCATAGTTATCTTATTATTTTCTAGGAATAATTATTTAAATAATATTCCTTGTTAAATATGACCAAATCAACCACCATTAATCAACTAAATCATTATTTATTTGATTATATCCCAACCACTTCCTGAAAAAGATAAATAAATCATTTATTTATTTATTTTTCACTAATCAAGGGATTTGACCCAAGTCAAACACCCTTTCCCTCCAACAAATAATAATAAAATATTCCATAGAGGTGGATCTAGATGTGATTAACATTATTTTAATCATGCACCAAGATCTAGAAGGACCCAATATTTTGTTATAAATAGGAGGTTTTCCCCCATCATTCTTCACCTTTTGTTGCCTATTAGATCACTCTGGATCTATACACTTGGTCTCATTTTTCCGCCATTTTGCTCCCATTGAGCTCTACTTTCTACATTGGGTTTTCTACATCTACAAGAGAGAGAAAGCTTAGATCTGAAGTGCTGAGGACTACAAAGAACCCATCCCATTGAGGAGATCCGGATACACCTTCTTGTTTCCTCCCAGGTGCCCTGTAATATAAAAATTCATTCAAAAATCGTGTTCTTGTCTTGTCTGTTGGATGCATGGAGCAAACTCTTTACTTCATTGCTTAATATCTTTCCATTTATAGATCTGTTTGTTGCAGCACTTTAACTACTAATTGCAGATCTGAAGATGTTTTGCAGCCATTATTGTTGTTAGGGCTATTAGTTATGCGTAGCTAAAGTGGTTCTTTTCGTACACTTCGACGAAGAATTCATACTAACAAATGGCGACTCCACACGGGTTTTAAATTACGACCGCTGTCGTTTTTCATATTCCTGCATATCCAGCTACTTCAGGCCCTAGGGCTTCTTTTTTAGCTGCTTAGTTTTTCTCTTTTCATGTCATTTTTCTCACATAAAACCCTAAAAACCTAAAATTTCTAACTTCAGTGTGTTTCTGGCCCTATTGCGCAGGTAAGCGACACCAGCCGCACCTGAGACGGCAATTTTTCAGAAAATCTGCCGCCGAAACAGCCGGAACGGGGGGGTCGCACCTATTGGCCCAAAACCTGCGACCTGGACGCACTTTTCAGCCTGTAACCTGCGACCTCAACCAAAATCAGGTCAGAACCTGCGACCTGCCTTTTTTCCAGCATTTTTTCTGTAATTTTTCTGGGTTCTGCTGCAGCCTCTGCCAGGGTTTTCCAGCCTCTGGCTCAGCCCGCCTTGACCAAGATCTGATCTGTTTTTACTCATCTAAGTGGGAACCCAGCCCCTTAGGGCTTTAGTACCCTCCACTTTGTGTGGAAGAGTTTCAGCTGTTTCAGCCGTCGGTTTCAGAGCTTCAGCCCTTTCTTTTTCCGGATCTGTGACCTCACTTCCAGATCCATCGAAATCAGCCTCTTTTCCTTTCAAATCACCTCTTGTCGTTTTGTTTGGACCTCCCCTAAAGGCCTCTGCCTTGCCCCTCCCGACTTTTTGCTGATTTCCCTTTTTTTTTCCAGCCACCTTGCCCCTGTCTCTTGGCTGTGATCTGCACCCCTTATCTGCAGCTTTATCCTCCGGATCTCTGTCCCCTTTGACCCTAGATCTGTTGAGCTTCGTTTGTGTGTGTTTCCATAGTTTTTCCCTTTCTTTTCAGCATAGTTTTGAGAGACCCACTTCCTTGGGTTTGATAGATGCATATGTAGCTGTTATTTTTCTGTTATTTCAGCATTTTTATTCTGTTCTCTGTAGGTTTATTTTCAGCTACGTTGCACACTTTTTTTCTCTCAACAACGGAAAGGGTTTAAAAATTAAAATTAACGCACACCACACACTGACCTTAAGTGAAGAAGTGCCTGGTTTACACCGCCTGGCAAAGACTCTAAAATCAATCGTCACTGCACCTTATCTGCCCTTGACCTTCTTGATTTTGCCCCTTTCTGCCCTTGTCGGTTTCCTTCTTCCTGTCATCATTACGCCCCCAAGGCGCCTTTCCCGGAGACTTCTTGGCCTTCATCCTCAGTTCCCGGTTGATCGACCTGCTCCGCACCGTCGTCGTCGAGCCAGTCCACCTTCGAGTCCGCACTCCGACTCCTCTCCTGATTCCTCAGGTCCCCCTTCCCTTCCCGGTTCTCCCCCTTTTACCTTCACCATGTCTGGATCAGGGCCTAATGCTAGTGGCCCCAATACCGGCCCTACTTCTAGCGGAACCGTCACAACCACTACTCCGGCCACCCCTGTGCTGCCGTACATTGCAGGCCTCAGCCTCCCCGATTTCCATCGGTTGATTAATGACCCCATTCACCATAATACTACCTGGCCCGCTATGCCCACCAAGCTACCCTCTGATATCCCTAAGTTTGAGGGCCTTAATGGCGAAGACCCAACCAATCACGTTCGGTCTTTCCACATGTGGTGTTCCTCCAACTCCATTACCGATGACTCCATCCGTCTTCGTTTGTTCCAACGCACACTTACCGGCGAAGCTTCTAAATGGTATGTCGAACAGGCCACTTCCTCCCATACCACGTTCGAGACTCTTGCCCGAGCCTTCTTGTCGTACTTCCAGCTCCCTCTCCGATACGACACTGGTACGGAGCTCTTGACTTCATTTAAGCAATCCTCTTCCACACGCCTTTCTGCCCATGTTCAGGAATGGCGACGAAGACGGAGCTTATGTCGAGCCCCTCCCTTCGAAGATCGGGTTTACATGGACTGGTTCCTTCGCACCCTCCCGTCTCCCATTGGCAAAGATGTCGCCTCTCACTTTCCTCAATCTGAAGAAGCCGCCCTCCAAATAGCTTTAAAATATGACCTGATCTACGCTCAATCTGGTTATGTTTATACCGTTCTTCCTGACATCCCCCGGCCCGGTGGCGCTAACGCCCCGGGGGCATCTCATTCCGCCGACGGTATTGTTGGATCTCTTTCCCACCCCTCTGCTCATCCTCCTATGAGCCATGGCCCTCCTTAGGGAGGGGCCAGCACCTCTAGCACTCTGCCCCCTCCCGGCAACATGTATCCAGGATACGGCATGCCTCCTCCTTTTGCCCAACCTCCTGCTTACCTCGATGCTGCCCAACCCAACCCTTACTTTTATCCGCAGCCTGGTGCGCCAGCTCCTCCGGCATATGCGTTTCCGCCTCCCTTGCCTCCTCACCACCTGCAACAGCCCTTACAACCCCCTCCAGGGCAAGTATTTGCGCAGCAGGGTGCGTTTAATCCCCCTTCTTCTCAAAGAAGGCGGAGAGGCAACCAGAACCCATCTGCCCCCGGTAACCGAGGTCCCAATTCTGGTCCGGACCCTAACACTAGCAACCAGCCTCAGGGCATTCCGCCCAGGCCGGACAGGCCGCTTCGCACAAACAAGCCTTGTTCGTGTTGCGGTGTTTACGGTCACTACACTCCCGATTGCCCTCTCTTACCCCAGATGCGACAGATGTGGGAGTCTCAAGCCACATTGCGCGGACAACACGCCTCCCCTCACGCTCCTCCTAATGTGGCCACTACCCAGCCAGCTGTGTTCACTGATCCTTTCCCTCAACAGGGATTCGTGGCTACCCACCCCCCTGACAGCCATGCCGCCACACCCTCGTCCATTTCTGGTTCCTCTGACTACCAGATCCTCATGATGCACTCCGATCCGTCCCCTTCTGTCGACCTTCACCTTCAAACTCGGTCTCGCCAGTACCCCAAGCCTCCTGCTCAGTCTGCTCCCGAGCCTCCATCTTCAGGTTCTACAGAGCCTCTTTCGACACCCAGTGGCCCCTTACACATCCCTCAACCCATAGTTGAGGTTCACCCAAAGATTCCAAAGGGTCCATTACGCCGAAATGCTGCTTCTGGTCGAGCCGCCCAATCGTACAGTATAGTAGATGATTTGGCACACTCCCCTGCTGCCATTTCCACACTGGAACTCCTCCAGTCGTGCCCTTCCCAACGGAAGGCTCTACTATCTTCCGTGGGCGCTGTTGATCCTGCTGATGACCAAATGATTGTTTTCGACGCCACTCAATCGGACCACCCTCCTCTTCCTCCTTCCGTTGCTTTCCAAATCCCAGTCAAAATCCGGAACGCCACTGTATCCCGGTGTATAATTGATGAGGGGGCATCCACCTGTGTGATGTCCGCTTCGGTTTGGAAGCAACTCGGATCCCCTGAGCTGGCCCCTTCCACGATCACCCTTCGAGCGTGGGACGGTCATGCCTCCCAGCCTATTGGCCTGTTTCGTAACTGTCCCATCACCCTCGCTGGTAAGACTGTTTGCGTTGATGTCGAAGTCATTGACGCCCCTCTAGACTACAACATTCTATTGGGGCGAAGCTACACCTATGCCATGTCTGCTGTCCCATCCGCGGTCTTCCGCAAGATGTCTTTCCCACATAATGGGAAGATAGTCACCATTGACCAGCTATCGTATCATGAGCCGCCGTCTCAGTCCTCCTCCGAGACGACCATCTCTTCTGTAGCCAACAAGCAAACCGTCGATTCCTTGACCAGTGTCTCCCCCGGCGTTTATAAAGATTCCACCTTGCTTGGTACTTTTCCTCACCTTCCCCCCCCTCCTATTACGGATCCCAGCTTGTCGAATATTTGCATGATGCAATCGTCTCAGGCTGCCCATAAACGGCCTACCTCGGCTAGTCCGCACCCTCCCCCCCGCCCTCCGCAACCCGCTCCTAGCCATTCATCTCCGCCAGCCGGACCTCCTCCTTCCGGCCCTCCCCCTACAACTGGTATCCCCGAACCTCTTTATCCTCGAGGCTCGGTCCCCCCCGGCCTTAACCATCTTGGAGCCGTACCTCCTGGTCACTACCCTGCTGGACAGATCCCCTTCTTGGCTCCTCACGGGTATATTGTCTGAATTCGCAACCACCTCTCTCTCCCTAACTTGACCTTAGGCATTCCGGTTTGGTACCTTGACCCCCCAGCCGCCACCCCCCCTGGTCACCCCAAACCTTATATGGCTTTGACACCGGTTCAACCGATCACCCTCGCTTCCTCCATAGCCACTGTGCCCCCAGCACCTCCACAGGACCCTTCTCCTGATGTGACGGCTCCCGGGAAGACAGGCAAAGCCCGAAGGGGGGCAACCCATCACGATCCGGCCCCCCCGACATCCCTTACCCCCCCACGACCACCAAAGCCCGCCATTCGATGCGCTTTGTGTGATGTCGTCGGTCATGCCACTCACATGTGTCCTGAATTGCCCCACCTCAAGCTTCCGGTCAACGAGACATTCCCCGACTCTGATCTCCCAGAAGTACATGTCACTATCCCCGACTCCCTCCCAAAACTCAAACACTTGCGCACAAACCACCCTTGTGCCTTGTGCGTTTTTCACGGCCATTACACCCACCTCTGTCCCCGCCTTGACGAGTACCGTTCCTCCTTGGACTTGTACCGCCAGTTCAAGGCCGCTTCGATCGGACCAGAGGACATTCACATTCCGCCTCCCGCTTTTAAGCCAACAGAGCCCTCAGTCACCATTCTGTACCTGACATCATCCATGAGACCATTGGGGAACATTCCATCTGAATCCTCCCCTGTTGTTTCGCTTGACCTTCCTTCAGCGGGCATCTTGGGCTCAACATCGGTAGATCCGGTATCTACTTACTCTTCGGTCACCCATTGTGACGATACGCATGTGAACCTCTCTTCTCATGATGATGATTCAGGCCACTTCACCACGTCAGGTAGTTCTTCTTCCACCAGTCACCCAATCTTCTATCACGATGACAACATTATGGAAGAAATTCCCACCCGTGACTTCATCTATTCCCCCTTACATCGAACCCATGCGTTCACACCACATCCACCTTGTGGTCATTACATCGAAACCCAATGTTTGGGTAAGGGGGCACCCACATTTGAGAGACCAAGAGAAGCCATTCTCCACCACTCTCCTAGTGTATCTGGTCGTGTTGACTCTAGACCCCATATTCTTCCACATTTAGAAGACCCTCTAGAGTCCCATATCACTTCAGACCACCTACCCCTACATACATCACTGGGGGCATCATACGCCCCCCCATACATATACTTACGACATGCCCATAGCATGTTCCAAAAACTGGGGGGCACCATACGCCCCCCCCCCATACACATACATCCGACATGCCCATAGCATGTTACAAACAAAATCCAAAAACTGGGGGCACCATATGCCCCCCCATACATTCTAGGGGGCACCACTTGCCCCTACACACATCTGAGAGGGCACCATATGCCCCTATATCTGGCCACTACACGACGAACGCCCTGATCCACCTGGATCTCTGTCCGAAGTGTTCCCAGATCCCTCTCTCTCCAGTTGACCCGCAACTCTGCCATACCTGCACAACCACATTCTTTTTGTCAGGGTACAGATCGGGAACACCATAACCACACACCACAACCCAACTTCCAGCCATCAAACAGCACCAAACCCCCCTCATCTCCCAGGCCGCAGTTTTCTGCCATTTTCTGGACCAGGTCGCACTTGTTGCCCTAATACCTGCGTCCTGGGTCGTACTTTTTGCCCCAAAAAAGTGCGACCCGGCCATAGAGATGAAGGAGGGGCTGTTTCTGGGGGTTTTGGGCCCTCAACTGCAAATGTAATCCATAAAAATGCAAGAGCAAGGTTAGGCCTCTCGCCTCCAACTGACAGATCTCGAATCCAATGCTCGGTTTGTCCGCTACGTTCGCCGCAAGATTTAGGGCCTTCTCTCCTCTCCACATTCACCACAACAACAATAGCAAATGAATGATTTTGGAGGGAAAACCGCCTCATTAAAAGAGAACCCCTGTTTCTTCTTTCGACTGCTGCGACCACACCGTAGCCCCGTTCGACGAACCGTCAGCACCGCTGGATAGATCTCACCGAGCTCTCAAATGGGGTTTCCTTAGTTTTTGGTGATTTGATACTTCACCCGGACACATTTTTCCACGAAGGATCACTTCACCGCTCCTTAAAATCGAATTTCCTCACTTACGACACTTGTACTTGGGGCACCATATCGCCCCCTTCCTTGTCCATGTTCGTGTTGATTTTCGTCATGAGTACCCACCTTGTACTCATGCTTTTATGACCCCCCATTGGGGCCTTTATTGTGTGGCAGCACTATCTAGTCGCCCTTGCTTAGAGCATCCGAGTTGAGTCATCATTGCATTCATGGAGTCTATCCTGCATCCTTTTACACCATACTATAGCCCCCCATTCTTTTTTGCTTGGTTCCTCTCTTGTGTCGCATCTCATGACCTTCAGCCCCACTGTCCCCTGTCCCTTTCGATATTGTGTCAGTCGCTGCCATGTCATTCATGCCCTTTATGCTCTAACAAGGGAAGTCGTCCATTCGCCACTCCACCCTTCCCATTTCCGCCACCATCATTAGTGTCAGTTTGTCCGTCACTCTATTGCTTTTCTCTCGTGCCTTAGTTGAGGATCTCTCATTGCCTCACCTAAGGCGGGCCTCCTTCTGTCGACCTCAACACACTTATTCCAGAAGCAAGGTCTAGAGGGCGGTGTACCTTGGTTCCGGCTTCCACTTTTGTTCGGTGCCTCGGATCAGGCAGGGGGATTTCTTACCTCCCTTTGACTTGATTGCTTCTCCAGCTCCTTTCAGCATGATCGAGATTCGTATACTGGACAGTCCAGTGACCCAGCAGCAGCTCTTGATGATTTCCGGGCGTGTGTGAGATGTCTCAGCCCTCATGAGGGGGTGGCCCTGCAGGTAGCCCCCCACATGCCCGGATGACCTCTTCATTGCAGCCTTTGATGCCGCTCCAGTTTTTGATGATGTTGGCCTTAGCCACTTGCAGCACCTCTATGATTTGCATGTATCAGTCAGATTTTGTGAGCCCTTCCCCATTTACAGGGGGCATTTGGGTTGTATTTATCTCATGTACTCCGATGATATTGTACTAGTCCTGGCTGTTATCCCAGGCACAGCATGTATGTGAGACTATTCATTGTATTTTTATCTGGCTCTTGATTATGCCAGCTGTACTCTATGGTTCGGTCCCTTGTTTACTGGACACACTATTCTTTTGTACTTTGTCACGGCGGGCATAGGTATGCCTCCCCCGCCGCCTTCAGTACAGGTACCCTCTCATAAAAAGAGACTTGTTGCACCTGCGAGTCTCGTCTCCTTAGGGTCTAGTCCTTCAGCACACTATCTACCTCACACTTCTCTCTCTGACATCCCCTTTAGTTGTCTGGTGATTGTATTCTTACAACGTACTTCGGTCATACGATTTGCTCCTAACACTCGCACGCTGGGGGGCAATCTGTTACACCATTTTTTGGTCATCTAACCCTTCATCATTAGATGGACCCAAGTACACCATGTAAGACCAGTTTTACCCCAAGTAAAACTACTTTCACTATGTTAATTAGGAAACCCCAAAAGGAATAATTAATTAAACCATAATTTAATTATTATTCCCAGTCATATTTAACCCAAAAACAAAGAAATTAATGAGATAAACCCATAGTTATCTTATTATTTTCTAGGAATAATTATTTAAATAATATTCCTTGTTAAATATGACCAAATCAACCACCATTAATCAACTAAATCATTATTTATTTGATTATATCCCAACCACTTCCTTTAAAAGATAAATAAATCATTTATTTATTTATTTTTCACTAATCAAGGGATTTGACCCAAGTCAAACACCCTTTCCCTCCAACAAATAATAATAAAATATTCCATAGAGGTGGATCTAGATTTGGTTAACATTATTTTAATCATGCACCAAGATCTAGAATGACCCAATATTTTGTTATAAATAGGAGGGTTTTTCCCTTCATTCTTCACCTTTTGTTGCATATTAGATCACTCTGGATCTATACACTTGGTCTCATTTCTGCCATTTTGCTCCCATTGAGCTCTACCTTCTACATTGGGTTTTTCTACATCTACAAGAGAGAGAAAGCTTAGATCTGAAGTGCTGAGGACTATAAAGAACCCATCCCATTGAGGAGATCTGGATACACCTTCTTGTTTCCTCCCGGGTGCCCTGTAATATAAAAATTCATTCAAAAATCGTGTTCTTGTCTTGTCTGTTGGATGCATGGAGCAAACTCTTTACTTTACTGCTTAATGTCTTTCCATTTATAGATCTGTTTGTTGCAGCACTTTAACTACTAATTGCAGATCTGAAGATGTTTTGCAGCCATTATTGTTGTTAGGGCTATTAGTTATGCGTAGCTAAAGTGGTTCTTTTTCGTACGCTTCGACAAAGAATTCATACTAACAAGGGGGCATCCATATTTCAGAGTCTTGGAGACGCAATTCTCTGTAACTCTCCTAGTGTATCTGGTCGTGTCGACTCTAGTACCATTATTCTTACCCATTTATAAGAACCTCTAGAGTCCCATCTCACTTCATATTACTCTTGGGATGATACCCCTCATCATTCCTTCATCTTAAATCAACAACCCAGTCCCTTGGACATTGTTGTTGACCATCCTGTGGGTTTTCTAGGAGAGCACCAGTTCATTATCTCCAAATCCTCTCTTTGGGATTGTGACACCATGTATGCCAACCCAGAAACTTAAGTCCATTTTATTCATATATGCATTACCAAAAGACATGGCTAATCCTCCATTCCCTTTCTCGAACTACACAACCATAACGAAAACAAATGGCACACCACATCATTAAAATGTATTTAGATTCCCCTTTTTCTAAATACGTTTTTGCATGACCACAACACGCTTGGGGGCACCTATGCCCCTCAACCATAAAATTCCTAGATCTCAGCCAAAAACAGCACTGAAACCCCCTTTCTATGACAGGTCGCACTTTTCAGGTCATTTCCTGGGATGGGTCGCAATTTTCTGCCTAATACCTGCTACCTAGGTTGCAGAACAGACCTCAAAAAGTGTGACCTGGCCTATTCATGAGCTCTGGGTACCTAAACTAAAATTTGTATCCCCTTTATTGAAAGAGTATGGTTAGGCCTCTTACCTGCAACTGGCGAATCTCGATTCCAACGATCGGTTTGTCCACTACGATCGCCGCAAGATTTAGGGCCTTCTCTCCTCTCTACATTCACCATAGCTACACTTGCAAATGAGTGAATTTGGAGGGAAAATGCCTTATTAAAAGAGAAACCCATAATTTTTATTTCGCCTGCTGCGGCCAAACCGTATTTCAGTTTGAAAAACTGTCTATACCATTGGAAAGCTCTCACCAAGCCCTTAAATGGGTATCTGTTAGTTTTTCGTTATTTGATACTTCACCATGACACATTTTTTCCAAGAAGGGTCACTTCACCACTCCTAAAAATCGAATTTCTTCACTTGCAACACTTGTACTGAGGGCACCACTTTGCCTCCATACTTGTCCTGCGTGCCAATTTTCGTTGTGAGTAACCATCCTGTACTCATGTTTATATGGTCCCCATTGGACCTTTTCTGTGTGGCATCATCATCGAGTTGCCCTTGTTTAGAGCATCTGAGTTGAGTCATCATCACATCCATGGAGTCTATCTCGAGACCCTTTGTATCCTACTATAGTCCTCCATCCTCCATTGCTTGATTCTTCTATCGTGTCACACATCATGGCCTTCAGTCCTAATATCCCATGTCCCCTTTGATATTGTGTCAGTTGCTACCAGGTCATACATGCCCTTTATGCTCTAACAAGGGAATTCGTCCCTCCGCTACTCAGTACCCCCCATTTCATCATCATCCCTGGTGTCAGTCTGTCAGTCGCTCTACTATTTTCTATCGTGCCTTAGTTGAGGATCCCTTATTGCCTCACCTATGGTGGACCTCCTTCTGTCAACATCAGATCATTCATTCCAGAAGACAGGTCTAGAGGGCGATGTACCTTGGTTCCAGCTTCCACTCTTTTTCGGTGCCTCGAATCAGGCAAAGGGACTCCCTATTGCCCTTTGACTTGATTGTTTCTCACCTCCAGCTCCTTATAGCATGATCGAGATCCGTATACTTGATGGTTCAGTGATGCAGCAGATGATACCAGTGATTCCCAGGTGTGTGTGTGATGTTTTCAGACCTCATGAGGGGGTGGCCCTTCAAGTAGCCCCCCACATGCCCGGATGACCTCTTCAGTACATCCTTCGATGAATCTCCATAGATTTGATGATGTCGGCCTCAGCCGCTTGCAACACCTTTTAGTTAGCATGTATCAGTCATATTTTCAGAGCCCTTTCCTATTTACAGGGGCACTTTGGTTGTACTTATATGTAATGTACTCAGATATTATTGTATAAGTCCTAGTTGTTATCCCAGGCACAATATGTATGTGGGATTCATTATCATATTTTTATCTGGCTCATGGTTTTGCCAGCATGTACTATATAGTTCAGTCCCTTGTTTAGTGGAACCATTATTCCTTGTACTTTGTCTCGGCAGGCATAGGTATGCCTCCCCCGCTGCCTATAGCACAGGTACTCACTCATAAAAGAGACTTGTCGCACCTGTAATTCTCACCTTCTCAGGGTCTAGTCCTCTAGCGCTTTGGTCTACCTTATATTTCTCTCTCTCTGACTTCCCCTTCGGTTTCTAGTGATTGAGTTCTTACAACGTACTTCGGTCATACAATTAGCTCCTAACGCTCGCACGTTGGGGGGAAATCTGTTACACCATTTTTTGGTCATCTAACCTGTTACTATTAGATGTGTTATCTCCCCGTAATTCCAGAAGATTGGTGAGACCAGAACTGCAAAGAGGACACTTGAACCACTTTTGGATTCTAGGATCTAGCCTTCCTAAATCTAGAGAGGGATCTCTCTATAAGTGAAAAGATTGATTTATTTTTAAGGCTTTTGTGTATGATATTAGGCTAGTTATTAAGAGCAAGGTTTTTTGTTTGGTTTTGGATGGTTGAGCATGATTTTTAGTTGAGTGGAAAGTATTAAAAATGAAATATTTTCAAATGTGTGAAGTTGCAAGCAATCAAAACAAGCTTTGGTTGATAAGATAGATATGACACTGGTTTTTAGTCCATTGGGCTATGGAGTCATAAAAGGGTTTAATTGTGCAACAATTTCAAGAGTGGTCCAAGGGGAAAGTCATCTATATCACAAGATCTTTGAGATTAAATGATGGAATGGAAAAAATAAAAGTGTTGAAGGGGTGGAAACAGACAATAATTTCAACTAGGATTTATCAGTCTGTCAAAACAAGAAAAGCCTTTTAAGTAACTGTTTAAAACCAACCAAAGGACAGGGCTAACCATAGACTTATTTGGATAAGTTCATATTAAAGCTAACTCAACAGACAAACAATCCCGTAATCCACATAATTACTTTCAGAAGGGATGAAAACAGATAATAAAAACAAAGTTTAGCCTAAGATCAGATAAGATACTTTTAAATCTAAACTGCTTTCAGCATACTCTTAGGGAAATTTTTCAGAATTACCTTTGGAGAAAGAAGCTAGAAAATAGGGCAAACCATCACTTTTCTAGTCCAACTTTACTGAGTAAATAATGAAAATAACATTCAAGAACAATGTTTAAAGTAAACAGTAGGACGAGGGAATGCCAACATTCCTAACTGCTAGAACTGTATTGAATCATTCTTAAATACACAATTTGGAGGAAAACATTGAGATAAATCTTACCAGTCAGAGAAGGGTACTGTAAATAGTAAATCTTAACTCTATGCTTTCTGTTATTTATCAGTGAATAATGGAAAAAATGGCATACATGAAAGGAAAAAAATAACATAGAAAGAAGCACTTCACCAGTGATATAGACCAGGATCCCAAGAATCAGCTTGTATATTGATGTCAATCCAGTTACATTCTTCAAGTCCAATGTTTTAGTTCAGTAATCATCTTCTCTTCTCAGCCTAAATTATTTGATTACAAACAGAGCTTCAAGAGCCTCATAACACTATTTACATGTAGAAGTTTCGAGCACAAGTATGTTTCAAAGTTCTGCAACCAACCCAAATCCAACCCTTTACAATGAGCTCCTCAAGAAGGTTTTATAGAAAAATGAGGAGGTGGAATGAGAGAAAAGATCTACAGGCTCAATTAATACAGTTTAATGCTTCTCGACCTTTTGAGGGGCTCAATGGAGAAGATTACAAATATTTCTCTGTATTAATTGGCTTACATTAAGTATTAAGCTCGCTAGGGATATTTTGTTGACTTTAAGGCTCTGTGTCATCTTTGTAATAACTCTGCTGATATTTTTCAATAAGTCTCTTTGGCTTGGAATAATTGTTCGGCTGTATTAAGGAAAATATCCTCTATTCGGGTAACAACTATGCCTCTGTTGAATGCTTTGAGGCTACAGGTGGCTTCCGATAGCTGAGAGGATTCAATTAGCCTCTGATGTGGAAGTGGAGGCTTTCTTGGTCTAGTAGATATTTTTTTTTGGACCTAAACAGGACTAATTTGCCTCTGGTCTGTGTGTTAGGCATAATTAGGCCTAAATCTTGTCTTCTGTTCTTTAAACTGCATTTAATTTAGTGGATTAGGCTTTTAATTATCGATTTTAGCCATAATCCACCCAAACTGCGTAAGCCATCTTCAATTCTTCATATCTGCTGTGACTGGATCTTCAACATTGATACTCTCTGTTTTAATTAAGCTTTGTTGTGTCTTGTTGATGTGCAGGTGCACAGGGGCTTCATAAGGGTATTAGTGCTCATGAGACACTGATAAAACATGGTGTTGAACCCTGTAGGCATATATTCTTTGATGAATGAAGGCCTGGAGGATCGTCATCCTCGGCTTTCATTTTCCTTTAAGATCATTTGAAAAACCTTTAAAACCTGCATAAACCAAGAAATATTAAGAAAATACTGCGGGATAAGGTAAGATTGCTTTGGAGGCTTAGGTTTTTAGAGCACAGCCGTTGGATGAAAGCATCCAACGGTGGAGATTTATCGCAGAGGTTGAAAGGAGGTGGTTGGAACAAACGATGGGAGATTAAGTCCAGGCCATTGATCTGTGTTGATCAACGGTCGAGATCAACCAAAGAAATATCATGTAGAAGAGCCACTGTATAGCAAAATAGAAGAAAATGTGAAGAAAATAGGTTAAAAAACCTTTGGCAGAGGAAAAATGTTTAAGAGGAAATTCGGGGTTTCCGAAATGATTTTGGGTCGTCGGATGAGATCGGCCCCTGAGATCGATGACCGAGATTGCTTTAAGAAGTCCTTTGGAGGATGGCGGAGGGTGATAATGTAATGGCTGGATTAAATGTGAGCCGTTGATCTGTAGAGATCAACGGCGGGGAATGAATGTGATGAAATGTAATAAAAAATGCGGAAAGCAGTTTTGGACGAGAAAACCACGAGTTTCATGCAAGAAAATGGAGGAAGGGCGGTTTTTACTTTTCAAACGCGATATGCGTTAGAGGTCGACACATGGCATTTCAAAACTGCCTATATCGTGTGATTTTTAGAAATTATAGTTCAGGCTTAAATCCACACAAAAATTCACGTCAGCCATCAGATCAGGGGTCTTAGATCGGACGGTTGTGAGGGAGCTCGATATCGGCAAGATGCAGGGACGGAAAGAGGTGGGGTAGAGCCAAGGCGGTATTAACCTGGACCGTTAGATCAAGAAATGAATGGTAGAGATTAAATATGGGATGGGTTGGACCCAAGAGAGTCGGGCAGAGAATGGGTTAATACGAGCCGTTGATCTACAGAGATCAACGGTGGAGATCCGCCGAAAAAAACATTATGAGGCGAGTTCATCATTTTAACAAAGGTTGGGAGAATTGATCTGGACCGTTGGATCTGGGTGCATGGATGGCCCAGATGCAATCGAAGGATTGCGATCGGTCAGGGGCAAAGGGTAAACAGCTCCGATGCGATTAGATGTGGACCATTGATCTGAGGGCCAGATCAACGGCGGGGGATGAATCGGGAGGTAGCCAATCGGAAGGTGGGTAATAAAATATTTAACGCAACCAATGAAATCTTTGATGCGAGGTTTTGCCAATCATTGATTGGTTTAAGATCAACGGTCAGGATTGGTTTAGATGGTGAACCGGCGGAACCCTTTGAAACATATGAAAATCAAAATTTTTATGAAATACAAAGGAATTTTTTATCGGGGAGGGGTTTTATTTATGATTAGCGCCCGATTGCGGGGCTTCAAGGTATATGAAAATATACAAGGGATCGGGATTTTATACAAAGGGAGCCAATCGGCATCGAAAATTTTTGTTAAAACAAACAAACGTGCCCATCGAAATTTTCTGATGCGAGACTGCGCAAACCATTTGATTTGTTTCAGATCAACGGTTGAGAATGGTTTAATCAATGAATCGGTGGGTCTCCTTTATAACATAGAAAAATGGGTTTTTATAAAATTATAAAGGAAAATTGCATCGGGGAAGGGTTTATTTATAAGGTTAGTGCCTGATTACGGGGCTTTTGGATATATGAAAAAAGATAAAGGGACCGGGGTTTATATACAAAAGGGTCAATCGCATCGGAACTTTTATGTAATAAAAAGACTTGCGCTTATCGATTGTTCCGATGCGATAAGCGCCATATGGGTTTAGCGCTTGGTTCCAGTGCCAAGTCGCATGGTGGGGAAGTGTTTTAGGACTTAGCCCAAAGGGGCTTAAGCCTATAGTAAAAGATGGGTTTTTTACGATTTTTTCAAGGATTTTCAATGCATTTTGAGGGTTTCAGATAAGGTAAAAACGGATTTTTAAACCTTATAAAGAGGTTTTTTATGAAGGGAAGAGGGGAAATAATGGAAAATAGAGGAATTTTATGAGGAAAAAAGGGATAAAATGGAGGTTAATTTTGAAGTGAAAGGAGGGGTAAAATGAGGGGAAAATGGAGATTTTTGCACTAGTCTTTTCTTCATGAAAACAACAAATTTTCAAATTTAAAAGGGAAACATTAGTGAAGATTAATCAAAGAATAAAATAGCTCCACAAGACTTCAAGAACTAACAATTTTGCAATAAAACTTGTTTCTTGAAGGCTTCAAAAATGATTTAGCCACCATTTGATATGACAAATTTTATAGGTGGCTAACAAGATGGACCTAAGTACACCATGTAAGACCAATTTTACCTTAAGTAAAATTTCTTTCACTATGAAAAATAACTTAGTAAACCACCTTTATTAAGTTGTTTATGGTCTAAACAGGAAACCCCATGAGGAAATATTAAATAAATCCACATTTGTTTGATTTTCCTCATGGAATAATTAGTTAAACAGAAGTTTAATTAATATTCCTGGTCATATTTAACCCAAAACAGGAAAATTAATTAGATAAATTATTATTTATCTTATTATTTTCTAGGAATAATTATTTAAACCTTATTTAAACAATATTCCTTGTTAAATTTGACTAAATCATTCATAAATAATTAAATAAATCATTATTTATTTGATTATTACTTAACCACATCCTTAAAATAATAAATAAATCATTTATTTATTTATTATTTACAAATAAAGGGATTTGACCCAAGCCAAATTATTTTTCCCTCCAACAAATATATTAAAATATTCCATAAAAGTTGGATCTAGAATTGGTTAATAATATTTTAATTATGCACCAATATCTAGACTAACTCAATATTTTGTTATAAATAGAAAGGTTTTTCCATTTACTCACTACCTTTTGTTGCCTAAATATCACTCTGGATCTATACTTTTGGTCTGACTTTAATCCACCATCATTGTCATATTTTTTTACCATTTTTCTTATGAGCTCCCTTTGAGTTCCACTTTTGTTTTGGTTTTCTACACCATTAAGAGAGACGGATTTTAGATCTGAAGTGTTGAGGACTTACAAGAACCCATCCCATTAAGGAGGACTGGTAACATCTTTCTATGTTCTCCTCCCAGGTGTCATAAATACAAAAAATTCTTTAAAACAATCTTGTCTTGTCTATTGGATGCATGGAGCAACTCTTGCTTTTATTTACTGCTTAATGTTTTTTAATGCATAGATCTAGATTTTTGCAGCATTTATCTTGGTCAACTAATTGCAGATCTAAAGATATTGGCAGCCATCTTTTTTGTTAGGCCAGTTTGTTATTCGCGGCTAAAGTGAGCCTTTTTCGTATGCTTGCAATTAAGATTCACACTAATATCAGATTTACATCAGCATTAGGAAATGGCTTTGTTTTTGGTGTTTGTTCTTCATTTGGGAAATCTTGTTTTTGTTCTAAGTTTGGTTTTGGTATTGAAAATTCATTCTTAGATTGCAGAAAATCATCAATTTGTTTATCACCCTTAAATACTTGTCAATAATCTATGTTGTCAGGTACTGTAGGCCTATTTTTTACTTTTACAGTGTATTGTTCATTGGCATGGGGTATTTGGCAAGTGATGGAAGCAAAGGAAATTTCATTAGCAAGGTTGTTTTGAGCTCTAGGGATGGAGGTGAGTTCATACTTCTCAAAAAATTTCAGGAGGTCTAAGGTAGCATTCTTATATTCTCTTAGCCTCAGATTTTTGGTTGAATACTCTCCTTTGATATTTCTAATGATCAGCTCGGAATCTCCTTGAACAGATATTTTTTTGGCTCCTATGTCTTTCAACAAATGTAAACCGAGGAGAAGGGCCTCATACTCTGAAATATTGTTAGTGCATTGAAATTCTAGTTTGTAGGACTGGCCTTCATTTGTGTTATGTATCCAAACACCTGCTCCTGAAACAACTTTTCCACAAGAGCCATCAAAACTCATGTTCCAAAGTGTTTCAAGTTCAGCTTCGTCATTATGTTGTTGTTCAAGGCTGCTAGAGTTTTGGCTGTCAAGTTCTTCATTTTTCATTTGGTTTGACTGTTCTAGTAAGCCTAGCTCTTTCTCATTTTCATTTACTTGTTCATCAATGTCATCTTCATTATACAAGATAAATGAGTCAAGGAATGAATGGATAGAAAAAAGAGGGGTGTTGTTTGGTGATCGGGAGATCAAGTCCCTTGTAGAAAAATGCTCAAAAATGAAGTTGTTTAGAATTGGTCCAAACCAGATCGACTGGAAAGATCTCAGAAAAATGATCCTATAGACATGAACGACACTGAAAACCGACTCCGTATGAGAAATTTATTCAACTTTGAAGTTTGCCAATTTCAATTAAAAAATGGCCAAATTTGACTTTATAAAAATTATTTTTATTAAAAAAAGAATATTCCATAGAATATTATGGGAGTATTCCATGGAATATTCCATAGAATATTCTGTGGAATATTCCATAGAATATTCTGCAGAATATTCCGTAGGTGGCCAATCAACGGGCGCCACATGGCCAGTCGGGAGGTCGCCACGTGGCCCCAAGATACAATTGAAATGGCGTTTAAAATTTTTGCAAGCGCGGTAGGATTCAAACATGGGTCGGGTCAATGGAAATGCAATGGACCGACCGTTGGACCAATGCATTAATTTTTGTAATACAATGCAACGGAATTATATTTAACGTTTACAGTTGGTTTGGGCGGGGCCCGAAAGGGGGCCAGCCCCCTCTACATGTGACCAAAACGCAGAGAACCGTGAGCTATTCACAATGAGCACGCAACAAACTCCACTGGTTGTATTGGCATTTATTGTCACCGTTTAAAACGTGGCCGTTCACATGAAGGCGAAACCGTTAACATTTAATACAACGATTTTGTTAACCGTCCACACCCCGCATTTTATGCCAACATGTGGCCACGCGAATTAATATTAAATGCTAACCCTCCATTTCGGCGGTCATTTTGGCGGACCCCTCTAATTTAGCGCTGACCTCCATATTTTTCGGAGTTATCTGGAAGTTAGCTAGATTTAGTTGGAGTTATTCTAGGCCAAACTAGAGTCTCAGTAAATGAGCCATAACTTTGGCTAGGAAAGTCCTTTTTAGACGAATTTTTTTTTGATTTTGGGGTATTGAAGCATTCTGGAGCTGTGGGGATAGGTTGCAGAGCCATCAGGGTGATCTATTAGTGATTTTACCAGTGATTTTGGTTGTGGAGCCACCAGGGCCTAATGAAAGATCAACTGTGTTGGACTATACTTATCCAATGGAGGTGAATGAATAGTCGATTTATACTGATTTCAGCCTTATGTTTCTGAATTTGCATCTTATTTTTCCTTTTGAGGCTTTCTACACAGTGTAATTCATATTTTTAGCATTAATGAAAAAGGGAAAAGCCTAATTAGATGCTTTTGGACCTAGCAGAGGTAGCCCAAGAGAGGGGTGAGCTGCTTAAACAAATGCTTACTATTATGCTGTGCATTTTTGTTGTTATATTTCAGATTCTGCTACATTAAACAGTAACTTTTCATAAGTACACTTTTCCCAAGAATAATTATACAGTGAACAAAACTCATTAGTTCAACTTCAAACCACATTACTTCATTTGCAGAATACTTGAACTTGCTTATTCACACTTAAAATTTTGATTAATGAATAATTTGCACATAAACAAATACTTTCATTGATCGGATCTATTTTAGTGTTTTCAATTTATTTCTTTAGGCAGAGCCAGTTTGTGAGCCAGAAGCTTCTGGTTTCATCCTTTCTAGTAAAGGTGAAATAACCAGTAAAAACCCCCTACTGTTAATCTCTGTATGAGAAATACTTTGTTCTCACAATTTCAGATCATTTGGCCTATCTTGGCTGCTAACCATATATTTCATGTGAGATTCCTAGTACAATCTCCTTGTTCGGTTAAAGATCAGTGTTGTGGATCATCTCCAATATCCTTTTATTTTCAATTTTGAAAATATAAAAAAATAGAAAATTGTTAAAATTATGTTAAAGTATTAAAGTTTTTATACTTTGGCATAAAAATATTTCTATTCGTTGTATTAGAATTAAAATTTTAAATACATTGAACTTTATGAAAGTGGGTCCCGACTTAAAGTTCAAAGGTCGATTATTTTATCGAGTGGGATGCGATGATGCGGTGGATATTGATTGTGGGGGCACAAGTCGAAATAATCCTCCATACTTCGAGACCCCCCGCAGTGATGTAAGACGCTGATTTTTCCACAGTTGTCCTCCACGTCAGGTGAAATTAATAGCTCGTTGGCATGTCATGTCAGCATTTAAGTTTAAAGCCCCACCACCTATTTAAACGAAATTCACATTCCTTCCGAAGCCATTTGTGATTAAGTTGATATTTGTAATTGGTTTTTGCTGTGTCCTGTTTAGTTTTCTATCACCCTATCAAAAATTGGCCACCCTGTAACTCATCCATTGTCATAATTTTGAATCATGGCTAAACACTCATCTCTGTCGGGTTCTGCTAGTCATATCCCTCTCATGGATACTGAGAGGGATATCCAAGACACCAATTGTTCCTTGGTTCAGCTTCCGCTTTACCAGCAAGTTCTCCTGAATGAAAAAGCTTCCCCAGCAATGGCACCGAAAAATGTTGTACCTTAAGAGACAATCCCTTAGTTGTGATAAGGAATCAGTGCTTAAGACATTTATATGATTATGTCATAGAATTATTTGTCTATGTTTAATCACCCTCAAGTATTTATCATTAAACCCTTAAATATCAAATATAATGAATGTCTCACAATGCTATCATTTGCTGATGTTGAATGAAATGACCAGAAGAAAATGAAAGAAAGAAGCCCAAACTGATATATTGTTACACAGAATATATCATCTCAAACACCAGAATAATTATATGAAGGAAATAATTAAAACGAAGGAGCGCCAATTAATTTTTTTAGCTCTTGCTTACATAAGTAAAAAGAGACATGCTGCTCATTACTTCGTTTTATTCAAAAATAGGAAACACAAAATGTAAACTTGAATACATATAAACATAAACAGATGCCATAAAAAATTTTCTCATTCATTAATCTTTGAAATATCTTAGTACAAAATTATATCTGAAGGTCCAAAACTCAGAAACTTTCTTCTTTTGAACTATTACATTAAATACAATAAAAATCAGTTTGAAACTTCTGTAACTGATCCTAACTACCTCAACTCCTGAGGACTTCGTAAACTATCTATTACATACCCTCAAAACGTCTTATTAAATTTACATAATCTTTGAAAAATTACAATAACATAAAAATCAACATCCTAATCTATATGCTGAATGTGAATAGACAACAATGCTGCTATCCTGTATCAGATGATTTGTCTTTATTCGAAGCCGAAGGATCTTTTGGAAAGTCTATCGTCCAATTTCTGCACTTCTTCCATATCTCTACTCTTGTCCTGGGTGAATGTATCAGATTGTGATACTCCAATCTAAAATCAGTAATTCAATTGTAGGATGGTCTTTTTGCAAATAGAGTTTTTACCAACCACAACATTTGAAAATGTCTCTGAATAAACTTGATCATTGTTGCTCCTTTGAGCACCTGAGTATTTTCATGTGTATTGTCAAATTTACTTTTGTCAATACTAGTAATTTTTCATAAGAATCCCATGACAACAGACCTCCTCCAAGTTCCCAACATGAAGGCAGACCTGCTCTTGTCACCTTGTCCAATGACTTATCAAACTGACTTACTGCTTCTTTAATTTCTATCAACTTCTTTTCTGTGACCTTCCTGTAATCATTCTTGACAAGCATCTTATTAATCTCCACTGCATATAGGATTCTATATTTAATCTCATTTTCTTCTAACTCTTGATATGTTTTGGAATTAATAAATTCAATGAATATTTTTGCCCAAATAGCGCTATTGATTGTCTTTTGTCTATCTTTCATGACTTGTTCTTAAAATTCCTTGATGAGACTTTTCTCTTCTGAAACCACCATCAAAAAGCTCCAAATTGATTTCATTTCTGAAATGATATCATTCCAAATGATATATTTTTCCTGAATTAAAGATATGTTCCCTTTCAATTTTTCGTTGAGACTTTTAATCTCAGGATTAGCATTCTGACTATGTACTTTATGTTTACTAGCTTCATTTTCTACAGCTTAAATAATCTTTGATGCAGTCTCTAAATCTGCTTGAGCCTTTTTCCGATCTCTTTCTTCCATCTACAATTCAGTATTCAATTGAGAAATCTGTGCTTATGGATCTTCATTACCTAATGAAAAAACAAAGGTACAATTATGATTATCAATATGATTTTGTAGTGATATTGCAGTTTTCTTTATTTTGGAAATTTCTTCCTCCTTTTGCATAAGCTGATGTAGAAGCTTTTCTTTCTCATTCTCTACCTTTGCAACCTCTGCAGCCATTGAATGCTCTCCTGTAGGAAATTTTAAATTTTTATTCAACGTAGATATCTCTGCCTCAGCACTTTGCAGAATTTTTTGCATAGCAGTCCTATCATTAGGGTCCATTTCAATATTTACTATGATTTTCTTCAGCTCATCATTCTGAATTGTTAAAGCCCTAGAGTTGGATTTCTCTAATTTTAACTACTTGATTACTTTCCAAGCATATTCTCTACCTTCATTTCCATTGCATTTGTCTTTGTCAGGTCATTTACAATCAACTGACCTGTTTGCACATGTAGGTTCACCTTATCCAACAATGGGATTTTCTTCACATCTATAGTCACATTTACATTATTGAAATTGCTAGAAGAACCAATTGACATGTTTGTAGGATGTGATAGGGAAATTCTGAATTGATCTTTCTCAAGATCCATGGCAATCAAAATTCTTGTTTGATTTGGAGCAATTTGATATTCAGCTTGGGCCTCCATGTTGGCCTTCATCTTCCGGTTCCTCTCTGCAATTTGGGCAAACATATGTTTGATCATAGGAACTTGTTCATGAGAGGTCTCATGTCTCCTAGGTGAATTAGGAATGTTTTGTTCCTCTCCCAACTATAAAGAAAAAACAGGTTGATTATATGCAGGTTCTTCACTAAACTTTTTCCTCTTATCATCTCCTTGCTCCTCATCCTCTAAATCAACCACTGTCTCTTTACCTCTTTTATTTGAATTTTTTTATATGATAGGAGTCTGAATATTTGAACTTGTTGAACTCATTACACCTTTACTTGCTATCTTCTCTAAATCTGGCCTGATTTCATGAATGAAAGCTGAATACCCATTTTCAATTCTTTTATTGGAAATTATACTGTGAGGGTCATAATCCCACCTTTCCCCTAATAGCAAATGCGTCTCATCTAGCATTCGAGTAACCTCTTCAAATGCATGTCTCATATTAACTATGAAAGGACCTACAGTCATGGGAAGTTTGAACATATGCCCCCTTTTCATGGTCACAAAGTGAATTTGATCAACATTTAGACTTTTTCTAACAAACTCCAAAGAAAATAGCCTCATAGGTACAAACACTGGAAATCTATAAGGCTCAACACTTGCTCCATACAGCCTAATTTTAGAGTAATCCTCAAAAACAAACCAATCTCCAAATTTTCATTTTTCCCCTAAATGTAATAATTCCTAAGCTTTGGGTAAGAAACAGGGGGGAGGAACTCCATTCAAAACTTTATATGCAATTGACATGAAATAACTGGCAAAATCAAACTATCCAGTTTCATTTTGTTCTCTTCTTACTACATCTATCTAGAACACTACTGATTGCCTTTTCTTATTCATATCCATAATATTCAGACCCAGATGGATGAATTCCTCCAGATTTTTATATAAGAACAAGTAAATAATTAATGAAGGAAATCTGAAAGAACCTGTTAATGATAAGCTCATGAGTTTTGAATTGACTGCTTCCTACCAATAGGATGGAATATCCAGCACCATTCCTGGCTTCATCATCATGGAAAACATCCCCAAGATTGATTTATCCACTATATTTTCATCATCTTTGCCCAAAATCTTTGCAATGTTGCTTAGTACTGGTTGAACCTCAGTATCAAAAATTTCCATAGGAAAATCTTTGTTGTCAGGCTGAAATTTCTATGTGTTAGGCTTTAGAAAATGAATAAAATGATTGAATTCTTGACCTGCAAGGCTGTCATAACATGCTATCAAAGAATCATCAGAGAATTGAACACATGACTCTAACTCAAGGTAACAAAGGGCTTGGCGAATTAGTTGGGCAGACACATGAAAAAAATTCTCTCCCTAACAATTCATCACAAAACATTTCCCAGGATACATAACTAATACCAACCAATATATAAATTTAGGAAAAAGATGGGTTTTAGGGATACATGCAGAAAACACACCAGACTTGGCCATGGAAGTATAAACTAGGGAAGCTTTGTCATTCAGGAGAACTTGCTGGTAAAATGGAAGGTGAACCAAGGAAAAATTGGTGTCTTGGATATCCCTCTCAGTATCCATGAGATGGATATGACTAGAAAAACCAGACAAATATGAGCATTTAGCCATGATTCAAAATTATGACAATGGACGACTTACAGGGTGGCCAATTTTTGATAGGGTGACGAAAAACTGAACAGGATGCAGCACAAACCAATTACAAATATCAAATTAATCAAAAATGGCTTAGGAAAGAATGTGAATTTCATTTAAATAGGTGGCGCGGCTTTAAACTTAAATTCTGACATGACACGCCAACGAGCTGTTAAGTTCACCTGACATGGAAGACAACTGTTGACAACTCAGTGTCTTACGTCACTGTGGGTGGTCTCGAAGTACGGAGGATTATTTCAGCTTGTGCCCCCACAATCAATCTCCACCACTCATCTATCTTGCCCTTGCAGTCAACCCAGTCAACTGCGAAGGCACCCTTCATACTAATTTGTGCGTTAGTAGTGCCTGCGGGTTGGGTCTTTTGTTCAGAGTTTGAACCATCATCGCTTCTCGCTCGATAAAATAATCGACCTTTAAAGTTTAAGTCAAGACCCACTTTCATAAAGTTCAAAGTATTTAAAATTTTAATTCTAATACAACGAATAGAAATATTTGTATGCCAAAGTATAAAAACTTTAATACTTTAACATATTTTTAACAATTTTCTAATTTTTTATATTTTCAAAATTGAAAATAAAAGGATATTGCAGATGATCCACAACACTGGTTCCACCTGGGGATAGTGTTTTTTGCCACGAAATACTAAGAACTTGCAGATCAGTGCCTTCACTTCAGGCATGGAGTCAAATATTGTTTGATGAAAAATATACAATGAGGAAAACCAAATATGTACAATGATGAACCTTCTGTTTTCAGTGCTAGAAATAATGTTTCAGATACTGCCCATTCATAGGCAGTCCTACTACTTCTCCATCAACATTTTCCAGCATAAAAGTGTTATTTGATCTGAACTCAGTGATTTTGTAAGGGTCATACCATAGAGGATCAAACTTAACATGCTTTCCCTTCTCCTCTCTTCTGGTAACCCATATTAATACCAGATCTCCAGTTTGGAACATAATCTCCTTTGCCTTTCTGTCAAAAATGGACTTCATTTTCTCTTGATATGTGACCAAATTGTCTCTGACTTTATTTATGCTTTCACTCAATTCTATTACTTTATTTAGACTTCTTATCAATGCATTAGGTTCCTCTTGCACTTCTTGAAGAAAAGAAATTACTGGTTTTGCTAACTGAGTGGGAAACAAAGCTTGAGTACCATATACTAACTCATAAGGGGACTTACCAGTAGATCTTCTAGTAGTCATTCTCACTGCCCAAAGAGAAAATATCAGCTTTGAGTCCCAATTCTTCTGGTTCTCATTAATTGTTTTCTTCAAGATCTTGACCAATGTCTTGTTAGATGATTCTGCTAATCCATTCCCTTGAGTATGGTATGTTGTGGAATGAGACAATATCACATTATAAGTTTGAATTTTTTTTATAAACCTGAATGAGTTGAATACCTAAGCATTGTCTATGACAATTTTCACTGGAAATCCAAACCTGCTAAAAATATTCTCTTCCAAAAACTTCATTACTACCAAATCATTTTCTTTTCTGGTAGGAATTGCCTCCACCCATTTTGTAAAGTAATCAGTGGCAGTCAGAATCCACTTAAACTACCCACTTTATGGTGGATTAATTTCTCCAATAAAATCCAATCCCCATTTTCTAAAGGGTTCTTCAATAAAAACAGGGAGAAGAGGTAAAGGAGCTAACATTTTATTTTCTGCAAACAATTGGCATTTCTCACAACTTCTAACAACTCTGAACACATCAAAAAATAAAGAAGGCTAGTAGAAACCTAATTTAAGAATCTTATGAGTAGTTACTTTCCAATTGCAATGACCTCCACACAAACATTCATGGTACTCCTTGATCACTTCCATTGATTCTCCTTCTGTCAAACATAGTAACAAGACACCAGTAGGATCTTTCCAATATAACTTAGCATCAATTATAACATACGGTTGAGCTTTATTATTTAGGGCTCTATACTTTCCTCTATTGATTGAGGGAGGGCAAGATAAAAAACACAAATAGTGAATAATATCCTTATACCAGTCTGAGAAGAGAAATTTGTACTTGATTTCTGACCTTGTTTTAATTTGATTAGTCTCCTCAATCACTTCATCTAATGGTGCAAGCAAATTAATTCACAAAGTTTGGAAATTAGATTCTACAAATTAATTCACAAATTTGGAAATTAGATTCTGTTAGTAATTTAGATAATCCCTGTCCTTTGACTAACTTAGTAGGCTTAATGTCCAAAGCATATTCTTGGATTTTGGAAATCCATTTTGCTCTTTTTCCCTCTACATCACTCTAAATCAACACATCTTTTACAACCGAATTAGGTACATATGATACTATTTGAGAATTAAGTACATAGGTCCTGAAAGC
The DNA here is from genome assembly GCA_034641835.2 of Pinus albicaulis. NCBI lineage: Eukaryota > Viridiplantae > Streptophyta > Pinopsida > Pinales > Pinaceae > Pinus > Pinus albicaulis. The sequence continues at coordinate 1,284,266,615 of CM076583.1, read as the reverse complement.
TTTCAATGATTTAACTAAAGCATATACCTTCTTCTCTAGGATATTATATTTGAGTTCTGCATCTCTGAGGAATTTACTGAAAAATGTTACCGGTTGCTCTTTTCCTTCTTCGTTCTTCTGTAACAACACAACAGCAATAGTGGAAGGTGATGCAAATGAAAATTTTTGGAAAGGTTTCATGTAATCTGGACTAATCAAAACTGGAGCTTCTTGGAGGGCCTCTTTAATTCTGGAAAAGGATTCTCTTGCATCTTTGTCCCATTTTACTTCACCATTTTTTTTTAACATATCTCTTATTCTTCTGACAATCTCAGCATAATTTGGAACAAATATTCTCAGAAAAATAATTTTCCCTAGAAATATTTGGATATCTTTTTTACTTCTAGGCAATGGAATTGTTTGTATAGCCTCAACTCTTGCTGGATCAATTTTCACACCTTGGTTTGAAACTATATGTCCCAGCAACTTACCTTCCTCTAGAGAAAACAAGGATTTCTTAGGATTCAATGATAACCCAAATTTTTTCATTTCAAGAAAGCTTTTTGTAGGTGCTCCAAGTGTTCATCATCAGAACTTGAAAAAATAGTCATGTCATCCAAATATATGACTACAAATTTGTCACCCACAAAATCTATATCCATTGCCCTCTAGAAAGTGGCTCCTGCATTCATGAGGCCGAATGGCATCCTGGCATACAGGAACGTTCCCTAGGGTGTAGTGAAGGTTGTTTTATTCTGATCTCCTTTTTCAACAGCTACTTGGTTGTACCCAGAGAAACCATCAACCATGGATAACCTATAAGCTCCAGTCACTTTCTGCAGAACATAGTCCATCTTTGGCAAAGGATAATTATCCTTCAAGGAGGCTCTATTCAAGTTCTTGAAATCTACACACAATCTTATCTCTCCATTTTTCTTCTTGACTGGAACTAGCTTTGAAACCCACTCTGAGTACCTAAGTGGGACTATGATTTTTTCTTGTAAAAGTTTCTTCAACTATTTTTCAATTGGGGCAAGTAACAGTGGATTAATCTATCTGAGCTTCTGCCTGTGTGGCTTAACCCCATCCTTCAATGGTATTTTATGCTAAATAATATTTAAATCATAAGTCTTTAAATCTTCATATGACCATCCAAACACATCCATGAAATTTTTGAAAATATCTACATACCTTATAATCTTTAGAAACTCCTTTAAACAACTTGACTATTTTAGGCTCCTATTGAGTTCCTAAATTACAGTCCTCCATCTCTCCATCCTGAGATACCTTCTTCTTATTTACTGCTACAACATTAGCATCAAACAATCTTTCAAGAAGAACCAGGCCTCTAGGAAATATATTATCCTTCAACTGAATTATCTCCTGGTCACCAACTGTCTGCTTCAGGTTTCTAGGCACATCACTTTGATCACTTTGATCACTTTCTAGATCAATGTGATTGTCTTCGAAATTTCCAATCATTGTTAAAAATTGATTGATCTTCTCATCATCCTCAAAAACCTGCCAATTCTTTACATTATTAGGGATTGAAGGCCTGTGTCTCAACTCAATTTCATATCCCAGTCTTGGATTAATTTGTGGCTTAAATGTATTAGATGCAAATGCCAATGAATCTGCCATTCTATTTTCTTCTCTTGGAATAAATTGAAGTTTAAAGGCTTCAAAATAATTTCCAATTAGATCCCACACCTCATTTCTATAGGATCTCAATCTGGGATGCTTAGTCTCACACCAATTCTTAATTTGTCTTATTACTAATTCAGAATCACCAAAAATGGAAATATATTGTATTCCCATTTTTTCCGTTGTTTGCAGGCTCAAAATCAATGCTTCATACTTAGCCACATTATTAGTTGATTGAAATTCCAGTTTGAAATAAAAAGGTAAAATATTACCTTCGGGAGATATAAATATGAACCTAGCTCCTATGCCTTCTTTAGAATATGCACCATCGAAATAACACTTCGAAATTTCATTTGAATGCATCTCCTTATGTACACTTGCTGAAGAGAGCTTATTTTGTGAATCTTCAGCAAATTATGCATCTTCATACAGCATAAAACAGGAGAGATCCTCCTTCTCTTGACCATAAATGGGTGAATTACCTGCATCTTTCTTGGTGGTAGTTTTCATGAATCCGGTTTCTTTGTATAACCTCCTCTCCTCCCCATTGAAAACAGGAATGATGGCATTTGTGAAATCTAATTTTAAGAAACCTACAAGCTTTGCTCCCCAATATCTGGACAACATCATACCAAATCTGGCCGGAATATCTGCAACTACTACATCCATCATGATACTCTTGGCTGGAATTTGGGCCAAGGAAAAAACCATGTCTTTGATAAGACCTACACACTTCACCCTTTTGAATCAAAAGAATAGAGGTCTCTATATGGCTTAGTGATTTGTAAATTTAGCTCTTTCATCACAGATAATGGCATAAGATTATGTGATGCACTAGAATCTAGCATACAAATATGCAAAATGAAATCATGCAAAAGTACTAATATATAAAAAGGTGGAACAGAAGAATCTACCTCTTCAACATGAGGCTCGAAAGAAACCATTGGTTTCTCGTCTTGAAAATTCACAATATCACCCACGTCATCAGACTGAGATAAATTAATAAACTCTGCAATTTCTTTCTTATAACCAGGTGTTTTATCCAACTCAAGGAGAGGTACTTGAATTTTAACTTTTTCTAACTCTTTAGACAAATTGAAAGTTTGGTTTTGTTTAGTCAACTTTTCAGGTTCTTCTTGATTTTTTTTTGGATTTTCATGTTGCTTAGGAATATTAAAAATCTTCTCCAAAATATTAGAGTCATTAGACTTGTTTTGGGAAGCCTCAGCTTGCTGCTTCTCTTTTTCTTTTATTGGATTTATGGGCAGCCCATACTTTCTTGATGAGCATATATGCACCATTAAATCTTCCTCAACCAATGAATGCAATGCCTCAAGAGTATCTTAAGTTCCTAGATTTACTAGTGTTGGGTGAAACTATTGTCGTTTAATTCTGTTGTAGTACTTTCCCAACCATTTAATTTGTCAATCCGAGGTTCGTAGGCTTACGAAGCACATGCACTATATATGCAGGACCGAAGTGGAACTAATCTGATCTAAATTACTGAAATCAAATTAATCTAGAAAGGCATTGAAACATTAACTAGGAAAGCAGGAAATTGCATAAGGGAAAATAAATACAACATGTGAAGAGCTGAATGGAAAACAACATATGTGAGCTCAAAAAAATAAATCTATCTCAAATTACATTACAGGAATCAAATGAAAAATTATGAAAGCATACAATAAAATAATATGAATCACAGTTAAGAATCCCCTTCTTCTAATTACAAAACTATCTCTTAAAGCTAATCTAATGAAAATGAAGAGAGAGCACTCTCTTATATACATGAAGAAGATAACCATCTCATTCAAATACTCTCAACTACTTTCCCATTATTACAAGACATGATCCCTTTGAATCCTCCACACATCTCTCACATATCTTGAATAGGATATGCCAACCAAATCCTCCATGATCTTCTCCTTAGGAATAGGCTTGAATAATTATCTCCTTAATATGGTGGAAGAGATATTCCAGAAGTCTCTTAGAATTAATCCTTCACATATCTCCTACACATTACAAAGCTCACACATTCTTGAGATATATATAAAAACATGTATATTTTCTAATATTTAATCATAAATTCACTTATAATACAAAAATGAATAAAGTGGAAAATAAGAAGGTGAAACCCAAATGTATTTATGAAAATGATATAATGAAAGGTTAATGGGATGATGAGATGTAAGGAATAGTGAAGGGAAAGGTGGATGGAAATACGACATTTCTAAGTCCCAACATCCCCCCCAACTTAACTTGTTGCATGTCCTCATGCAACCATGCATGGATCTATTTGGCATCTGAACTTTGGCTTTACACGATGATATCTTTTTAATTATGAATGTTTCCAGGATATGTGAAGGATATGAGTAACAACTTACATTTTCTTATGGTTGGTTCTTGTGTGACAACCATGAATACAAAGAATGTTGGTTCTTGTGTTAACAACATTCATTTCATTTTCTGTTTTCTTTTCTTATGGTTGGTTCTTGTGTGACAACCATGAATACAAAGAATGTTGGTTCTTGTGTCAACAACATTCATTTCGTTTCCTGTTCTCTTGCTGCGATAATAATGTAAACACTCACTGGAAATCATAAGCTATCAATGTGTATAAGAAAGCCCTTTTGTAATATTCATGAAGCATGCCAATATGTATATTAATGCGTATGAAGCAAAGTGCAACAAAGTATCGTTGGAAAAGAAATGTTGGTGAATGGTAAATAAGAAAAAAATGGAGTGATAGTGGTGGAGAAATGGAATCATGGTAGTGAATATGTAGTGAATATAGTTCCCCCCCCCAACTGAATTGGTCGCATGTCCTCATGCAACTTGGCATGGGTCATGAAAGGAAATGGAGCATGATGAGGGAATTTTCCAAAATATTCAAGTTAGCATATAAGGAATTGCATGATTAAAGATTAGAAAACAACATACTTCCACTTACCCAATAATGATGAACTATGCAATAGGAATGTAGCTGTTGCTGTTGCTGAATCATGAAAACGTGACTGGTGTCGTAGCTGCAACTGCTGTAACTGCAACTGATGTAACTGCTAGAACATGGAAGGTTTTACTGCAGCAGGATCATGAAAGTGTAACTGTGAATGCTGATGTTGCTGTAACTGGATCCTGGGAAATGAAGGAATCTGAACTGTTGATGCTGAATCATGGAAAAGATAAAGGCTGAAATTGGAACTGTGGTACTCTCATAGATCAGAATTCGTGCTGCTGTAACTGCTGAGGGAGTCATGAAAAAGTGTATAGTCTTCACCCGCTACAAAAATTTATGGTACAAGTCTAATCATGCGAAAGAATGTGTTGGTGTCGAGCATGAAGAGAAATCATTGGATTACCGGCCATTGGTGAATGCCGTTAACCAATGCGAGGCAAACTCACCATTGATGTCAATGAGTGCCAAGGTACCCGAGTACATCTTGCGAAATGTGAATAGAGGAGTTGACGTCGAGCCATTTGCAAGATCTGACGATCAAGGGACATTGATGTATTCCCATGATTGTCAGCGAGAGAACTTGCCATTAAGGCATGCAAGTCTCAAGGTACTCAACAGGAAGTCTAGTCTATTTCCCAGATAAGGTGCTGAGGTCGATGGGGCAAGACTTGTTGAAAGGTGGGCCTTAAGGAATCCCACATCAGTCAACACGAGTTTGTACAAAGAGATTTGGTAGGACTATAAATGGAAAGAACTCACGGACAAGCAGTGTGGATCAACATGGCGAGGAAAACAAGGCAATGCAATTATGGGAAGGGAATAAGTTTTATTCAGAAGGAAAAGTAGAAGGCAAATAAACTGAAAAGGATAAAGGAATGTATGCAATTTCAGAAAAATAATTGTGCATGAAGTCGTGAAAGATAAGGTAATGGAAAATGGGCTTCAGCACAAGGATGGTCAATTGGCTTTGAAGGAGAAATGTTACAGTGTTACAACATGGATAATGGAAAAAGTGGAAATGTTGGTGTATCAGCATAGTTGTTGTGTAACAACAAACATCAAGAGGCACAAACATCATGATGTTTATGGCGAGTTACAGCTCCTTCAAGATGTTTATGAAAGCATGTTTCTCAACAAGTTCTGTGATCTTTGAAAATAACTTTAGCAGAAAAATGAGATCATTTCCGAAACCTGAAAAAAAACTTAGTACAAATCCTGTATAAAAACTTCGTGAGAGCATTGTAAAACGTAAGATGCAAGAATAAGTGCAAATGCAAGAAAAGAAAGAAAGTGTGTGTTAACCTGTCGCCTGCGCTGATTTCATCATCGATGGCTGTCAAAGTGACATCAAGAAAACAAATTAGTGTTAAGCATAAAAACATGCATTCGTATTGTTTTCAGGATTTTATTAAAAGGTCCATTTGCAATTTTCATGTTGATAATACACACCCAAAAGAAAAGGAAAAAAGAAAAAAAAAACAGGCAAAATTAAAGTCAGATCTCCATTTCTTGGCATGCTTTGCAAAGTGTAGCAATACTGTCTTGGCGCTAGCAAATTTCAGTTTCTTGCTGATTCATGTTACTAAAGCTCTGAAAGTTAAATCAGTTTCTTAGATGCACTGTTAAATTCATTCAAGCAATTGGAAGCGATGGCATTGCAGTATCTGAGGAGCCAAATCCCATTTGTCCTGAACTCCAACCTACAGTAACAGAATCCACATGACTATGGCTGAAAATGGCCCTGAATATCTGCAATATTTTTAGCTGAAATTCCCACTGGAACCTTACCCACAAGAACCCCTTTCAAATGATCTGTGCCTGCAGAAACATTGTTATATTGGAAGTTTGATGGCAAAGAAGAATCAACATAATTCCCATTTCATCCAGAAGAAGATAATATCAATGATGACGCAGAGGCAAAAGAAACTCCTACACTAGCAACAAGGAGCTGTGTTGTGTAAGATGAAAGAGGACGCTGCATTACAACCACAGATTCTCTTGCAGTCACCTGGAATGCTTTAATATCAGATACCCCAGTTCGGTGCCTAATTTCAGTAGGCACTCTCTTGGAATAATTCCGAGCCTGACCATTATTTATGACAGGATATGAAACAGACAGGGCAGAGGTCGAAGATGGCCATGAAATAGGAACTGGCACTTTCTTCTCAGCGTTGGATTCAACTGATATTATTTCAAACAAATGATACTTTCTGCACTTGTATCAATGTTGATAGTAATTTATTTCTCAATGCTAACAAGTCTGCGGTTCAAACGCTGATATCGATGTCATTTGCCAGAATTCGTATCGATTCATATGAATCGAACCCAATCAAAACATCCATTTCACACGTATTTGGCAGCACAGATGCATATAAAAAAAACGCATTACCTCAAATGCATCGCCTGAAGTGTAATAATCTGACTCAGTAATAATCTGCATCGCCTATTCTCTCCAAGTTCGATCATGTAGTGGCCATCCTTCTTGTCGCTACACCATGGTGATGAGCCAGTGTAGGAGTCCTCTTCTTTCGGCTTTATATTGGAAGAGATAGACCGACTATTGTCTGAACCTGAGGCGGAGGGTTCTTCCCCGTCTATCAAAGGGGCACTCTCCCCTTCATTTTTATTTTCGATACCAAAATGTTTCCGAGTAAATACCAGTGTTGGCTGGACCTGAAGTTGTAACGGAAAGACGTCCCACGATGATGTTAACTTGCGACGCTTCTTGGGGTTTTCATCGAGCATATATGAGGAGGATGATGATATTTTTCAACACAATCCATGGCGGATGCTTTATTGGGGCATTTTGACAAGTCTTCCACCCATATAATCTATTCGATACAACCACAAATGGTGTGTGCCGAATTTTCAGAAGATTTAATGACTCAATGGTTTGGGGCTCCAAACCAATATCGCGTAAACCAGAGCCACGTAAGTTTACAAAACCACAAAACTTGTGTACATCGACTGTCTCATTTCCACCACCATCAATAGATGCCTATTCATTTTTGTTCTGCCCACATTGCTATGTAGCAGACCAAACTAGTCCCCACTTGGTTTGTCAACTCCTTGAGCCTTGGCTTACCGTTGAAGAGGTAGCGACCTGACAAAGAGCTCATAGAAAAGTCGAACACAATCTTAATGTCTACCATCGACACACCAGGACCCTCCGCGCTAGTGATTTCAAAGATGTATTTATTCATAATCATGGCATACAACAAGTGTTTGCCACTGAAAGAAGCCTCCCCCTCTTCTGGATGCAAGAGTGCATGGTTCAGAATTAGATTCGAACAGTTTATAGCCTTGAAGTAGCCCAGCAACACTATAACGTTAACAACCACGGCGCCATATTTGGCATAGAATTGACACAAAATCTTCAAAACCTTCTCTAGCGCGGCTGATCGATAATTGTATTCTTCATCAACCATAATGCTATCTGGATTACTATTAACATCTGCTTCGCGCGAATGCATGAAACGGGAAACCAGAGATAACAATGTTTTACACAGTGCGCGGCCAGCATACCAACGATCAAATGCCTCACTACAATACGCATAGATGATATTTGCACAGCGGATGAGATCAACACTGGGGCTGGTTGTATCAATCAAGATGTAACGGATTAATTCACGAAAGAAAACAGTCACGTGATCTAACTGTGGATTGTTAAACATGACTTGAATGATGCACACGATTCTGCGCACGTCTTTCTTGTAGCAGCCGACATAATCATCTTGGACGCCCAAATGAATCGTACCGCCAGAACAGAAAACGGTATGCATTATGCCAACGAAGCTATCAGCGCAAGAATATGTTCCAAAAATAAAAGCCCAGTCCTCTTCACTAAAGTCTGTAATCTCGGCAAGCTTGAGTATCTCCCAACAGATGTTCACAATATCCCTGTGTTTCCTATTAGCATATGTGCTTAGCAGTCCTTGAGTATCTTCTTATCTTCATCATTCAGCAAGTGCATGTACGCATCTTCACGATGCAGAGAGTGAAATATTATGATGAAGAGAGCTGCAGGAGGTAATGTTGTGTTATTCATTTTAGCCACCAGGTACATATACTCATCATGACCTCATGACATAAGAATGTTGTCCAGTCCATATTCTTCAGAGTACAGCTCGTTTTTTGCGTTATATTTTGGGTTTTGAAAATTTGGATTGTCCTTGAAAAATTCGTGGTGAACAATGTTTTCACTGAAAGCGCATCCAAAAGGAAACCTGCCTCAGAAAGATAGCAAAATTTGTTAAAATAATTCCAATAATATCATGCTACAGTGGTTTCACTACCTCTTTCGACTGGATATGCTTCCTCCAAGAGAAACGATGGAGAAAAACTCACAGCCAGATCCGTCTCATAAGTAACAACGTAATCATTTAATCTCAATAAAATAGTTATCTGACAATGATACTAATGGGATTTCTTCCTATTATTTTAAGATGCCAAAGATAGTGTAATAACCCATGGATTTTGGCCGATATTTTTCAATCAAAATCCGCATAGTATCCCAAATTAGGTGTGAGAATTAAAAAAATTCCAGCGTTCGAAATATGCAAACAATAAGAATTATCTTTTACTTTATTGTGGTTTCATTTGTTTGCTGCTCATCATTTTGATTTGTTGTTGCTAGTTGCAGGTTTATGAACAGTGGGCGGAGGTTTGGCATCACTACGGCTCAGCCACAAATGAATAGCTGGAGACAGAAACTGCACAGTCCAACGAAACTCACAGGCCCCAAGCAAAACAATGAACGTGGGAAATTTCAGATTTAATTGTTTTTGCAGGTTTTATCACCTAATTGCTTGCTGTAAGTTTTAGTATGCCCAGAAAACGTAATCAATTGCAAGCTAGACACAATTTCAGCAACTTTTCAGATAAAACGCTAGACACAGTTTCAGCGACTGTTCAGATAAAAACTCAGTTTGTTTTTATTCAGCCGCAATTCACGATTTAAAAAAAAAAAAAAATAGCAAATGGATAAAAGAAAAAAATGATTTGCAAATTAATAATAAAATCGATTAGTCATTTTGCAAAACTATTTTTTTTTTTTAATTCTTGAAATTGATCTAAATCATTCTTATTTTATGATCCTCCCGATCGCACTAAGCGCGGAAGAAAGCATACTTATTCTAAGTAAAAGCAAAATTGAGAATGAAAGCAAAAACTGAAAATGAAAGCCTACCTACTCTATACTAATTAGAATTTTAAAAATTAGTTACGTGTAATTAAACTTCCAATGAAGCCACTCACGTAGAAGTAACAACAATATATTCAATAGCAATTGTTCAAATGAAAAATGAAAATATTCCAGAGTGAATAATTCTAGTTGCTGAAACTGCAAATCAACTAAATAAAAATAAAAAGACGACTCTAATCGAGTACTTACCTGGAACCATTGTTCGATAAAGCTTTGATAGGCACGATTTTTCTTACTTAGATCATGTTGTAACTCCTCTTCTTCTTCCTCGATTTCCTGTTCGAATGATTTTTCGCCATCAGATGTGCACGATTCTTCAGATGTTAAATCTTTGTTTGTTTCTTGGGGAGTATTTGAACCTTTAATTCTTGTCAAGATCTCTTCTTCCAAGGAAGAGGATATCCCGACTTCTGCTAGGATCTGAGTGAGTAGTTCCAAGCTGAAACTCATTGTTAAACCATGTTGAAAAAGGGATTCTTACTGCACCCAAAACTTAAATCTAAAAAGCTTAAATAAAAATAAATTACTTGCATAAATAAAAGCACTCATGTTGAAACAGATAAAAAAAAAACACTCTTCACAGTTGCGGAAATCAAACACACTTACAGAAATTGAAAATCACACTTGCAGGAAAGAATATCAATCAACCATAACAGAGAACAGGACCCTATTCCTCCAAGCAGGAATCTTCAGCACCTGTTTCCTGATATCAGTCACACTGTAAAAAAATAAGATTAATCAACGAAGAATAGGACCCTATTCCTCAAGCAGGAATCTTCAGCACCTGTTTCCTGATATCAGTCACAATGTCCTGACCCATATGAGGCCGAGCCAATTACAGTATGTCGAATGATGCGTAGGCTGTTCCCCACGTCTTAAAACCCTGTCACCTCGGAGTTAGGAACATGTCTAAACACACTTTCATGAAAAATCAAACTGAACTTCAATCCATCGTGCTTCCTTGGCAACGGCGCCAAAATGTTGGGTGAAACTATTGTCGTTTAATTCTGTTGTAGTACTTGCCCAACCATTTAATTTGTCAATCTGAGGTTCGTAGTCTTACGAATCACATGCACTATATATGTAGGACCAAAGTGGAACTAATCTAATCTAAATTACTGAAATCAAATTAATCTAGAAAGGCATTGAAACATTAACTAGGAAAGCAGGAAATTTCATAAGGGAAAAGAAATACAACATGTGAAGAGCTGAATGACAAACAACATATGTGAGCTCACAACAATAAAGCTATCTGAAATTACATTACAAGAATCAAATGACAAATCATGAAAGCATACAATAAAAGAATATGAATCACAGTTAAGAATCCCCTTCTCCTAATTACAAAAATATCTCTTAAAGCTAATCTAATGAAAATGAAGAGAGAGCACTCTCTTATATACATGAAGAAGATAACCATCTCATTCAACTACTCTCAACTACTTTCCCATTATTACAAGACATGATCCCTTTGAATCCTCCACACATCTCTCACATATCTTGAATAAGATATGCCAACCAAATCCTCCATGATCTTCTCCTTAGGAATAGGCTTGAATAATTATCTCCTTAATATGGTGGAGGAGATATTCGAGAAGTCTCTTAGAATTAATCCTTCACATATCTCCTATATATTACAAAGTTCACACATTCTTGAGATATATATAAAAACATGTATATTTTCTAATATTTAATCATAAATTCACTTATAATACAAAAATGAATAAAGTGGAAAATAAGAAGGTGAAACCCAAATGTATTTATGAAAATGATATAATGAAAGGTTAATGGTATGATGAGATGTAAGGAATAGTGAAGGGAAAGGTGGATGGAAATACGACATTTCTAAGTCCCAACAACTGGTGAAGATGAAATAACTGCAGAACAACACTTGCCTTTGTTTTGCACTTTTGCTAAAAAATTTAATGTTTAACATCTAGATGTAGTAATGAGACTTTTTGTGCAGTCTCTAAGTGGAGAGGCAAGAAAATGGTTTAAAGGATTACCAAATGGCTCAATTAATGATTGGGATGAGTTAGAATTACAATTCATCCAAATATGGGGTGAAAAGAGAGACCATGGTTATTCTTTGACAGAATTTAATGCTATTAAGAAAAAACTAGATGAAAATATGAGTTATTTCATTGAAAGATTCAATAAATTGTACAATGGTTTTCCTGTAAATATGAAACCTCCTCATATTGGAGCAAGAGTTTTTTTTGTTGGAGCATTTGTATCAAATTTTAGTTTTACTTTGAGAGAAATAATGTCCCCTACTCTTGAAAAAATCCAAACGGATTCTTTGGAGATTGAAGAAAATATGACTGCTGCTGGGAAAGCTAAAGAAAAGCAGTCAATTCAAGATAAAGGTAAAGCTAAGGAAGATTAAATACAAGATCAAAGGATTGATTACATGACTAAGGTCATTAAAAAATTTTCAAACAAATAAGTAAATATGGAATTGGATAACAAGAAACCTACACAGCAAAACAGAGGGGTTTTTAATCCCCAATTCAGAAAGCAACCCCTACAGATTTTGCAGAGAGAAAGAAGAGATCAGGATCAAGTTCAAGCACCCTTATATATAGAAGCACCACCTTCTTAGTCTACTAATGATGATCAGAAAGAAGAAGAAGAAAAAAATTCTGCCATATATATGGAAGATGGTGCAGAAGAAGAATGTAAAGAAGCTGATATTTCATTTGATCAGGAAGAGATGGATGATTCATGCAAACAATTTATTGATTTCATGCAAGAAGAATTGCATAAAAAGTATGACTTGAGATCAAAAAAGAGGTTGATAACTCGGGATGATGAAGAGAAAGAATCAGAGTCAGTCCCTTCTCCAATGGCGACTCCACAATATAAAAATTCAATAAAACGATCAGACAAGAGGGGGAAAACTACAAATTTGGAGATTGGTTTGTTTTTTATGATTACTCTAAAATTAGGCTGTATGGAGCAAGTGTTGAGCCTTATAGACTTACATTTTTTATACCTATAAGGCTATTTTATTTGGAGTTTGTTCGACAAAGTCTAAATGTTGATCAAGTTCACTTTGTGCCCATGAAAAAGGGGCATATGTTCAAACTGCCCATGACTGTAGGTCCTTTCATAGTTAATATGAGACAGGCATTTGAAGAGGTTACTAGAATTCTAGATGAGATGCATTTGCTGTTAGGGGAAAGGTGGGCTTATGAACCTCACAGTGTAATTTCCAATAGAAGAATTGAAAATGGGTATTCAGCTTTCATTCATGAAAGCAGGCCAGATTTAGAGAAGTTAGAAAGTAAAGGTCTAATGATTTCAACAGGTTCAAATATTCATATTCCTATCATATCATAAAATTCAAATAGAAGAGGTAAAGAGACAGTGGTTGATTTAGAGGATGAGGAGTAGGGAGCTGAGAAGAGGAGAAATTTTAGTGAAGAACCTGCATATAATCAACCTAGTTTTTCTTTACAGTTGGGAGAGGAACAAAACGTTCCTGATTCACCCAGGAGACATGAGACCTCTCATGAACAAGTTCCTCTGATCAAACAGATGTTTGCCCAAATTGCAGAGAGGAACCAGAAGATGAAGGCCAGCATGGAGGCCCGGGCTGAATATCAAATTGCTCTAGATCAAACAAGAATTTTGACTGCCATGGATCTTTAGAAAGATCAATTTAGAATTTCCTTGTCACATCCTAAAGACATGTCAATTGGTCCTTCTAGAAATTTCAATACAGTAAATGTGACTATATATGTGAAGAAAATCCCACTTTTGGATAAGGTGAACCTACATATGCAAACATGTCAGTTGATTGTAAATGACCTGACAAAGACTAGTGCAATGGCAATGAAGGCAGAAAATATTCTTGGAAAATTAATTAAGCAGTTAAAGTTAGAGAAAGACAACTCTAGGGCTTTAACAATTTAGAATGAGGAGCTAAAGAAAATCATAGTAAAGATTGGAGTGGACCCTAATGATAGGAATGCTATGTAGAAACTTCTGCAAAGTGTTGATGCAGAGATATCTACGTTGAAGAAAAAGTTAAAATTGCCTACAGGAGAGCATTCAATGGCTGCAAAGGTTGCAGAGGTAGAGAACAAGAAAGAAAAGCTTCTACAATAGCTTATGCAAAAGGAGGAAGAAATTTCCAAAATAAAGAAAACTGCAATATCACTGCAAAATCATATTGATAATCATAATTGTACTTTTGTTTTTCCTTCAGGTAATGAAGATCCACAAGCACAAATTGCTCAGTTGAATACTGAATTGTAGATGGCAGAAAGAGATCGGAAAAAGGCTCAAATAGATTTAGAGACTGCATCAAATATTATTCAAGTTGTAGAAAATGAAGCCAGTAAATATAAAGTATACAGTTAGAATGCTAATGCTGAGATCAAAAGTCTCAAAGAAAAATTGAAAGGGAACATATCTTTAATTCAGGAAAAATATATCATGTGGAATGATATCATTTCAGAAATGAAATCAATTTGGAGCTTTTTGATGGTGGTTGCAAAAGAGAAAAGGCTCATCAAGGAATTTGAAGAACAATTCATGGCAGATAGACAGAAGACAATCAATAGGGCTATTTGGGCAAAAATATTCATTGACTTTATTAATTCCAAAACAGATCAAGAGTTATAGTAAAATGAGATTAAAGATAGAATCCTATATGCAGTGGAGATGAATAAGATGATTGTCAAGAATGATTACAGGAAGGCCACAGAAAATAAGCTGATATAAATTAAAGAAGCAGTAAGTCAGTTTGATAAGTCATTGGACAAGGTGACAAGAGCAAGTCTGCCTTCATGTTGGGAACTTGGAGGAGGTCTATTGTCATGGGATTCTTATGAAAACTTACTAGTATTGACAAAAACTAAAGTTGACAATACACATGAAAAGACTCAGGTGCTCAAGGGAGCAACAGTGATCAACTTTCTTTAGAGACATTTTCAACTGTTGTGGTTGGTAAAAACTCTATTTGTAGAAAGACCATCCTACAACCGAATTACTACTTTCATATTGGAGTATCAAAATCTGATACATTCACCTAGGACAAGAGTAGAGATATGGAATAAGTGTAGAGCTTGGACAATAGACTTGCCAAAAGATCCTTCGGCTTCAAAGAAATAAAAATCAGTTGATCCAGGATAGCAGCATCGTCGCCTATTCACATTCAGCATATAGATTAAGATGTTAATTTTTATGTTATTATGATTTTTCAAAGATGATGTAAATGTAATAAGACGTTTTGAGGGTATGTAATAGATATTTTATGAAGTCCTCAGGAGTTGAGGTATTTAGGATTAGTTATAGCAGTTTCAAACTGATTTTTATTTTATTTAATGTAATAGTTCAGAAGAAGAATGGTTCCGAGTTTTGGACCTTCAGATATAATTTTGTACTCATAGATTTCAAAGATTAATGAATGAGAAACAAGTTTTTGGCATCTGTTTATGTTGATATGTATTCAAGTTTACATTTTGTGTTTCCTATTTTTGAATAAAACGAAGTAATGAGCAACAGGTCTCTTTTTACTTATGTAATCAAGAGTTAAAACCCTTAATTGGCGCTCCTTCGTTTTAACTATTTCCTTCATATAATTCTTCTAGAGTTTGAGATGATATATTATGTGTAACAGCATATACATTTGGGCTTCTTTCTTTCATTTTCTTCTGGTCATTTCATTCAACATCAAAAAATGATAGAATTGTGAGACATTCATTATATTTGATATTTGAGGGTTTAATGATAAATACTTGAGGGTGATTAAACAGAGACAAATAATTTTGTGACATAATCATATAAATGTCTTAAGCATTGATTCCTTATCACAGCTAAGGGATTGTCTCTTAAGGTACAACAATCAGGATGATAGCATAGGACATTTCCATTTGGAGGTTTCCTTGGATTTTGGCTCCCCATGATCTAGATAAAAGCATGCCATAATTCGGGGGAATATTAGTTACTACAATGTCCATGACTAGTAGGTATTTGTGCCAGATTGACACACAGATCCTTGATTAGACCCAAACATTTGACTCTGCTTGAATCGAAAGAATACAATTCTTTGTAAGGTTTGGTTATTTCGAGGCCTAATCTCTCCATCACCACCTTGGGCATGAGATTGTGTGAGGCGCCAGAGTCTAGCATAGCATTGTGCAAGATTTTGTCATGAATGTTTAAGCTAACATAGAATGGAGGGACAACTCCTTCTTGATATTTTCCCTCTACCTCAGGTCCAAACAACAGCTCTAGTTTGTCATCAGTTAGGTTTAGAGTGTCGGTGTCATTCCCTATGTTCAAAGCTTTCAAAACTTGGGACCTATATAAATCTTGAGTTACTAGTTCAGTAAGGGGTATGCTTATTTTGATCTTGGCAATCTCTCCCTAAAAACTAAAAGGTGCTAGTGTTCTTGGTATATTTACATCAGTTTTATCACAAAAAGTCTTTTTAGCAAATTTATTTTGTTGAGTTTTATTTGGACTGTCATTTAGAGCAGTTTTTCCAGGGCCACTATTTGATGTACTAGGGCAGCTTGGGTCACCATTTTGTTGGCTAGTTTTGTCTTTGTTTTGATCAGATTTCTTAGCCATTGTGGTTGTGTTTTCTACTGTTTTCTTAAGGATGTTTTCAGGGGCCTTTCTAACAGTAGTTTCTAATTTGTTCTTTTTGGAGGCATCTTGAGTTTTCTTACTCCTAACGTCATACTTCCTATGAACCTCCATTATGGAATTTTCAATTCCTAATTTGTACTCTTTAGAATCCTCATATGTTCTATTAGTTTGGTTTGAGGAAAAGAGCCCTTTTTCTTCTTCTGTGAGAAAAAAATCACCCTCATTGTTAGAACCTATCATATTTACATGGTTTTCTTTTGGTTCTTCAGTTCCTCTTTCCTCTTCATCTACATAGTTGTCTTGGAAAGGAGGCCTGATTTGTTGGTCATTATCTCTTTGTCTGTTTTGGAGAGGGTCTCTTCTGAATTTTTGGTTTCTATTTCTATTTTGGGGATTTTCTTGGTCTTCCCTAGGAGTTTCTCTTTCATTTAAATTGATCCTCTCCATCATTCTTTCCATTACCCTCACTAGATTATCAATTTTAGCATCCGAGGTGGAGGCCATGGTTTCATCTTTGTATGTGACTTTATTTTCTGACCTCATCTTAGCCCTCTTCTCAATTAGATTGACCTCTACACTCATAGCTCCCCTTTGCATGTCTTCTAAGGTTAGGGGATCTCTTTCTCTCAATTGGTAGGTCATGTTTGGATCAAAGCCTTCTGGAAATTTTACTAAGGCTACGCCTTGTGGGGGTTTCATGTGAGGTGGGAGTGCATTGTATACACTATTTAACCTAGTTTAGTAGTCTTGGACACTTTCCCCGACATTTATCTTAAGGTTTTTATACTCTAAGAGGATTTGGAGGGGGTTTTTCTTAATCTCCCACTTGTTTATGAATGTTTGATAGAGGGAAGGGAGGTCATGAATGCTGTTAGGAGTTAAGTTTTTGAACCATTTTTTAGCTTCTCCTTCTAAGATTTGGGAAAACATTCTCATTTTTATGGTTTCCTCTTCTATCTCTTGGTAGTCAAAGGCATCATTAATCCGATCTACATGTTTTTGGGTAGTGGTAGAGTCAGCTCCAGTAAAGTGGGGGATTTTGGATCGGTAGTCTTGAGGCATGGGCAATAAAGGTTGGGGTAGAACCAATGGGGAAAACCATGCTGTCATGATTGGAGGTAAAGGAACCCAAGGAGGGTTTGTGAGAGGAGGTGGAGTGGTTTTCACAGTGGATGTGTGAATGGGGGTGGTAGATGTAATTGGACCAACAAGTTGAGATTGAGCAGATTTGGAATGGAAGGAGCTAAAGTTTTGGAGAAGCTGAAAATCAGAAGGAGTGGAAGAAGAGGCTTCTCTACTAGGACACTGTTGAAAATCAATGGGCTCAATGTATGTCTGGTATATCCCACTCTAAGACTTAGTTCTAAAAATGTTTTTTCTACGGTGTAAGTAAAATTGAGGATCTTGCAAGGTTGTGAGATTTTCAGGGACAAAACTTGCTTTATGAATGGTCCTAATAGTAGTTGAATATTTGGTCCTAGAAGTTTTCCACAAAATCTTTTCTAGTTCATCAACTATGGTAGGAGGGTTTGGGTCAAGGTGAGATCTGGTAATAATCCTTTGTGAAGCCATATTTCAAACTGTTAGATGATCCAAATATATTAATGTAAAGTTAGGATAAAATATTTATTAAATTAGAATATTTAATAAATATTAGAGACAATTAGAAATAGAATATTGTTAGCAAATATAGAACTCTAGACTGAGATTAGGGGAATTTTGAGGTCTAAAATGGGCCTCCTAAGGAAATTATAAAATAATAGTGGAAAAAATCAAATAAGATTTGATGACATCATCAAATTTTAGAGGGAAAAATGAAAAAACTACTTTTTCAACTCATATTTTCAACTTATCTCCCAAAGTTTTTACTCAAATTTCGAGCGGGAGTACTCATTGGATGCGAAATTTAATTCCTCATCCAAGGAGTACCCATGTTGCATAGTTTCGATGGGTCCTACTACACGTAAAATGAGAAATACATAAAAAATGTGATTGTAATCACGTTTTTTTATGTATTTCTCATTTTTCATGTAGCAGGGTTCATTGAAAGTATGCAACATGGGTACTCATTGGACGAGGAATTAAATTTTGCATCCAACGAATATTCCCACTCGAAATTTGAGTAAACAATTTGGGAGATAAGTTGAAAATACGAGTTGAAATAGTAGTTTTATTATTTTATTATTTTTTAATATTTTTACCCTTTTATTTAAAAAATGGTAAATCATCCCCCATGGTTGACATCATCATCTTGAATCCTATTGGTTGTTATAAAGTTTATTTTTTTTGTACATTTATCTTAGGAGGCCCATTTTAGACCTCAAAATTCCCCTAATATATAGAGTCGTATCTTAGGCTCTAAAATACAAATAAAGTTAGTAGATTAGATAGAGGATCATTTATTGTAAATGGACATTTGTTGTTTTTTCAAGTGATCCAAAACTAAAATAAGCTAGGACATAGAGCTTATAAATAGGTTAGTCTCCTAAATGCAATTTTAGTAGAAGTTTACGTTTGTAAACTCCTGCAACTTTTTATGTAATTTCTTTTCCAATATCAATAAAATTACATTTATGAGGGAACTTCTGCCATTAATGTGGTATCAGAGCCATCGGTAATGCAGATGATGTAAAGATGGAGATTTCAGCTTTGTAGACATTTGGAAAATTCTTCTAAAGGATGAATTGTGGAGCAAACCAGAGCTTTAGAGCTCGTTGGGAGCGTTACCACTAGTGCCAAAATTAACCGGCACTCATCGCATATGTATGGCACTCAACCGTTGAATGAAGTTGAGAAATGGTGAACGCAGGAGCAGTGTTTATGACAATTGTAGCAGTCGCTCCAACCAACGCAAGGCTTGATCACCGGACAGAGAGATAAGTACACGCAGAGGTATGGAACGCTAAGCTGTGAAGCTTCAGGCATGCGGGTTTGAGGCGTACACTTGCAGAGTTGAAGGGAACTAACCAGTCAAGTGAAAGTCACTCATTCCATCTGTGATGCATGAGGTTGACAATGCAGAACAAATGAAATTGCATTTTTTTTTTTTTTTGAAAGAATTAAAATCTATGGTGATCAATTTGGTAAACACAAACACCATGGAGGCGATAGCCACAAAGCACCATAGGATCCATGGACTGAATGGACCGCTACCGCAGTGAGGAGTCTTGGCAGCATTTGTGAATTGAATGCTATGTTTTGTATGGTAAGCAACGCATTTGTTTAAACAGTGCCTTTTGCATGATTCAAATACTTGCACTAGTATACTATCCAGTTGTTAAGTTTGTGATATCAACCAGAAGTCAAGGATTTAGATCCTAGCCTATACATCTTACAATCTCCACGTTTTGCACTGGGTTTGAGAACTAGAATTCTCGCATTTATTTAATAGATGCTTGTAAACTGATGTATGAAATCCTCAGCATTGTGGATTGAAGTGTATGTAATTAAAAAAATCTTAAGGAGGAGCTTGTAGAATTTCCATCTAGTAGAAAATCAATTACATTTTTTATGAAGGACATAAGCTCACTCTTTTTAGAAGTTATGTAGTTACTACATTTATAGTGAAATTGTGGGATTATTTAATTTTCCTACAGCATGGTAAGATGCTTGCGTAAGGGAGAATTTTTTTTTTGTAATTGGAGTTATAAGGGAGAAAATTGAAATTTTGTCATTTTTTTTTGGAGAAACAAGGATTGATATTGTAACTCAAAGTAATTTTTTACATTGAGGGGGGGTTAGATTTTTTTTAAGGAGATTTGTAAAGGCATTGTCAAAATTTTCAAATATTTCATTGTAAACACTCAATCAGAAATTGACTAGAGGCAAGTGCAAAGCTCAATCATTTTTCTCCTTTTTCAACGACTATACGAGGGTCAAGGCCAAGCCCCAATAGATTGTTTGTTTTCTTTGTGTGGCGTGTGTCTTTTTTGCATGGTGTGTTTCATGTGACGAGTTTCTCATTTTTTGTGCTTGATTCTTTTGGTGCATTGCTTCAACACTACAATGTCGAAGTTAATTAATCTGTTCTCTAAATTAGTTAAACTAGGAGTGAAATCTTATAAGACATGGAAACGTCTAATTGAAAGCACTCTCATATATAATGAATTGTGGCATGAAATTTGTGATGGAAACATTAAGCCAAATAAACCAATAGATGCAGCTTCACTTGCAAAATGGGAAGTAAAAAATGGCAAAGCATTAGCTCTTATAAAAGCTTCAGTTAATAATGAAATGTACATACATATTGAAAATTCATCAGATGCATGGACTGCTTTACGTACATTCAAATATCTCTTTGATACACAACCTGAATCAAAGAAGGTTGATCTTCAATTAAAATTGCTTCAACAGAAATTAACTGAAGGTGGTGATGTCCTTGAGTATATTTCACGACTTAAAAATATCAAGCAAGAAATAATAAATGTTGTTTTTCAATCTTTTGATGAAAGCTTCTTGACCCCGATTCTAATTTATGGATTGCAATCATCATATACACGTTTTTTGGAAACTTTGCAAGTCACTGGAAAGCTAGAGAAGATAAAGTTTGATGAATTGAGTAACATGTTAGCCCAACATGATAAAACCTTTGGGAAGAAGAAATAGATTGGAAAATATGTCTTCTTCACCGAAGCCAGCTCAAGTAACTCCTCAGCTGATAGTTCAATAAACCGAGGAAGAGGAAATTTCAATCAAAATCAAGCAGTCCAAGGTCATGGTCGCAGTCAAAACAGAGGAAACAAAGGCTACAATTCAGGCAAGAGTAATTTTCAAGGAAGAGCCAACAATCAAAGAAGAGGATATCATCAAGGCAGAGGACAAAGTCCAAGAAGAGGACAAACTCCAAACAGAGGCCAAAGCAGAGGCCGCGGATAGTATCAAGGCAGAGGACAGTCTTAAGGCAGAGGCAGTGATTTCAGTCAAATTTTTTGCAGGAGATGTAACAAAGTTGGCCATTATGCGGCAGATTGTAGAACTTCTATTGAGAAAATTCCCAAGTTTCATCCAAACTCTGCATAGTTTGCAAATGATGAAGATGATCCTAATGGTTCTGAATATGTTTTCACCAACACAGAATCAACAGCGTTCCAGGTTTCAAGATTTCTCAGAAGTGATTATGAATATGCATGTATTATGGATACCAATGCAACTCAACACATGACTTTTCAATGGGTTCCTTTTGGAATTTCAAAGAATGCCATCTAAATTCAATCTATCTTGCTGATAAAACAAAACATACTCCTTCAAGAAAAGGCGTAGTTAAAGTTTTTTTACCAGGCATTGGAGAAAGAATGATTTCAAATGTATGGTATGTCCCAACGTTCAAGCAAAATTTGTTATATTTAGTCACAATTCGACAAGAAGGACATATGGTCATTATGGAAGATGGCTTAGTTAAAATTAACTCAGTAAAACAGAACATGAAAACAATAATGATAGGTTATGAAGATGGAAAACTGTTAAGGATGAAAGGGACAGTTATTCCAAGAAATTCTGACTTTGCAGGAGCAGCAAGTACAGACATTTCACTGATCCGATTGTGGCATGTAAGATATGGCCATCTCAACTTTTAAAGTCTCTCTCAGTTACAAAAACAGGGAATGGTTGAGGGACTTCCAACATTCAAAAGGGGAAATGCAAAGTGTGAATCTTGTATTTTTGGAAAACAACATCGAGAGACTTTTCCTACAATTTCATGGCACGAAAACAGGCATTTGCAATGTGGATCCTTTCCAACTTCGCTCGGAGGTTGCATATATTTCTTACTCTTTATTGATGATTTTAACGAGATGACTTGGGTATATTTCTTGAAGAAAAAGTCAGAAGCATTTGAAAAGTTCAAAACTTTTCGTTAGCTTATTGAAAATGAAGTAAAGGAGAGGATTGGCACCCTTAGAACTAAAAATGGCAGCGAATTCACTTCAAATGAATTCAAAAAGTATTTCATGGATAATGGAATAAAACGACATCTTACCAATGTCTACACTCCGCAGCAAAATGGAGTAGTAGAAAGAATGAATCGTACCTTGTTAGGAAAGGTGTGATCTATGTTAACTTTTAAAATGTTAAGTTCTTTATATTAGGCTGAAGCAATTCATACCGCTGTCTACTTGAGAAACAGATCTCCCGCTGCTTCTTTAGATGGAATCACACCTTATGAAGCATGGTTTGGCTTCAAACCTCGGGTAAAACATCTCAAAGTTTTTGGATCAGTCTGTTATGCCTTAGTTCCGAAGGAAAAACAAACTAAGCTTGATGCACGAAGCTTGAAGTGCACAATGATCGGGTATTTAGATGAGAAGAAAGGGTATCAATTTTTTTCGAATGGGAAATTTATTGTAAGCAAAGATGTGATTTTTGATGAAAATGAGAGTAAGAGTGTTGAAGAAGTTGAAAGTCTTATTCAAAATTTAGAAACAAAAAGTGATAAAAGAAACGAAAATTTACGAAGTCAACCAAATGCACAAAATTGGTATGAACTTGAGTTTCCTTCATCTGAAAATGATTCATCCAGTCCGTCTTCTTCATCAGTGCTATCTGGGTCTTCTAGCAGTTCATCCAACTCTCCTAGCAGTAGCAGTTCTTCTGACAATGACTCTCCGCCCCCAAAACCTGCAGTTGATAAAAAAACATCAGTTTATATCAACCCTCTTTACAATGATGGTGATTTTTCACAATCTCAAACCAGTGAACATCAATTGCCAAAATGGGCATTTCAACTTTTGAAAGATGTAAGGTCTAATGAATAGAATAAAACAAGAACAAGGGGATCACAAAGAAACGAAGCAGCCTTGATAGCAAATGATTTTACTGAACCTTCTACATACTAAGAGGCAGTGAAACATAAAGAATGGCAACAGGCTATGGTTGATGAATATCAAGCAGTTCAAGACAATAAAACTTGAAAACTTGTTAATTGTCCTCAGAATGTTAAACCCATCGGATGCAAATGGGTTTACCAAATTAAGAATAAGAAAAATGGTGAAATTGACAAGTATAAAGCAAGACTTGTTGCTAAGGGTTTTGCGCAACAGGAAGGAATAGATTATGAAGACATGTTTGCTCCTACAGCTAAATGGAACACCATCTGACTCACACTTGCCTTAGCAGCTCAACAACGATGGAAATTTCATAAAATGGATGTAAAAAGTGCTTTTATCAATGGAGATTTACAAGAATAAGTGTACATGACCCAACCACCAGGTTTTGAAATTGAAGGATAGGAACATAAAGTCTGCAAATTGATAAAGGCTTTATATGGGTTAAAACAAGCTCCTCGAGCTTAGTATGCTAAAATGGATGAATACCTTCGAAAAGTTTGTTTTCAACGAAGTGAATCTGATGATACCTTGTATGTACGCCAACAAGGTAACAATCTGGTGATTTTGGTTATGTATGTTGATGATTTGATTATCACTGGCAACAATGATGATCACATTGCACAGGTGAAAAAGGAGTTACATGCAGGTTTTAAGATGACAGATTTGGGACTACTTCACTAATATCTTGGAGTTGAAGTATTCCAATGATCCAGGTGGATATCAGTGGCCTCCCACCTATTCCATTTGGACCTGCAGCATCAATTCTTTCAGTTTTTCAACTTCAGCACAACTTACTATTTTTAGTAGGTTTTCGGGTTCTGCACACCCGGAGCTATTTTGGGGCCTTAATGATCCAGGCGGATATTGGTGGCCACCCACCTATTCCATTTGAACCCCCACCATCAGTTCTTTCAGTTTTCAAGTTGCAACAAAACTTACTATTTTTAGTAGTTTTTCGGGTCCTGAACTTCCGGAGCCATTTTGAGGCCCTAAATGACGTTTTTTGGGAAAACAGAGAGAAACATGGGTCCATGGATTGATTTTGATCATTCAAAAGTTGTACTCCTCGGATAGATATTTCTAACGAGCTATTGAGCGCGTCAAACGGAGATCGGGTGCCAAAGTTACGTCCCCGGGAAGTTGAACCACCAATTTACCCAAACGGGGCCCACAGTTTTGGCATTTCATCTCCTACGGTTAGGGTTTTGGAAGTTTCATATTCTACATTGTTTCTCAACAATAAATAGGCCTTCGAGCCTCATTGTAACACAATTCAGGGGGCTGGAAGCTGACACATCTATTCTCAGAGATTAGCGCTACTAGTGCCCTAGCTCACCACATCTCCATTATGTCTACATTGTAATACAGTTCAGGGGGTTGGGAGCCGATACATCTCTTCTCAGGGATAAGCGCTACCAGTGCCCTAGCTCACTTGTTCTGATCATGTCTATATTGTAACATATTTCAGGGGCTGGTAGCCTACACATCTCTTCTCAGAGATAAGCGTTGCCAGTACCCTAGCTATTTTATTTCCATTATGCCTATAAGCATATTTATGTTATTTGATATTAATGAAATGAAGAAATTTCCACTGCATCTCTGTCGTTATGGTTATATTTGTATTCTGTTGTGTTCCTGCATAAAATTTGGATCAGTGGTATCAAAGCGGGTCTGCTCTTTCTCTGTTTTTCTCTTCATGTCCCCAACGCAGCCAGGGTATAAGGAGTTCAACCTCGCAACCCCGACGACTCCCCATGGTGAAAGGAAAGAAAGACGAGGGAGCAAGAGATCCTATCAAAATCTTGCTCTAGGATGCCCTCGAGAAACAGAGGAATGTGATGATGGATGAACTTTGACCAGATCTTTCAACGGCTGCCCACAGGCGGCACATCTACATCCAACACATCTACCAACAAGTCTGTAACATCCTGGACAAATCCAACACCAAGTTTAGAAGAATTCCCCCCCCCCCCATGGAGGAACTTAATGCAATGGAGACCATTTCTTCCTAAGGAGAGAGGAATGATCCAGGTGGATATCGGTGGCCTCCCACCTATTCCATTTGGACCTGCAGCATCAATTCTTTTAGTTTTTCAGCTTCAGCACAGCTTACTATTTTTAGCAGGTTTTCGAGTTTTGCACACTCGGAGCTGTTTTTGGGCCTTAATGATCCAGGTGGACATTGGTGGCCACCCACCTATTCCATTTGAACCCCCACCATCAATTCTTTCAGTTTTCAAGTTGCAACAAAACTTACTATTTTCAGCAGTTTTTCGGGTCCTGAACTTCCAGAGTTGTTTTGAGGCCCTAAACGACGTTTTTTGGGAAAACGGAGAGCAACATGGGTCCATTAACTGATTTTTCTTGTTCAAAATTTGTACTCCTCAGACATATCTTTCTAACGAGATATTGAGCGCGTCAAACGGAGATCGGGTGCCAAAGTTACGTCCCCGGGAAGTTGAACCACCAATTTACCCAAACGGGGCCCACAATTTTGGCGTTTCATCTCCTACGGTTAGGGTTTTGGAAGTTTCGGATTCTAAATTGTTTCTAAAAAATAAATAGGCCTTCGAGCCTCATTTTAACATAGTTCAGGGGGCTGGGAGCCGACACATATATTCTCAGAGATAAGCGCTACCAGTGCCCTAGCTCGCCACATCTCCATTATGTCTACATTGTAATACAGTTCAGGACGCTGGGAGCCGATACATCTCTTCTCAGGGATAAGCGCTACCAGTGCCCTAGCTTGCTTGTTCTAATCATGCCTATATTGTAACATAGTTCAGGGGCTGGTGGCCGACACATCTCTTCTCAGACATAAGTGTTGCCAGTACCCTAACTATTTTATTTCCATTATGCCTATAAGCTTATTTATGTTATTTGATATTAATGAAATGAAGCATTATTTCCACTGCATCTCTGTCTTTATGGTTATATCTGTATTCTGTTGCGTTCCTGCATAAAATTCGAATCATCCAGTGTCCACATCATATCTTCATTTCTCAGAGTAAGTATGCAACATAAATTCTTCAATGATTTGGAATGCAGGATTGCAAGCTTGTTCTTACCCCTATGGAACAAAACTTGAAACTTTCAAAATTTGAAGGGGGGGAAATGGTGGATAGCACTACTTATCGACAGTTTATTGGTAGCCTGATTTATCTGACAACTACTCGACCATATCTTTCTTATGTCGTCAGTATTCTTTCCCGCTTTATGCAGGAACCACAAGAAAACCATTGGAATGCAGCTAAAAGAGTTCTTCGTTATATCCAAGGAACAAAATATTTTGTCTTCTTTACAAAAAGACTAAAAATTTTGTACTTGGTGGACTTTCAGATGCTGACTTTGCTGGCAGTATTGATGATAGGGCATCAAACTCAAGTTATTTAATGAACACAGGGTCAGCTGTAGTTTCCTGGAGTTGCAAGAAGCAAGCTACCGTGGCCACTTCTTCAGTAGAAGCAGAGTACATTTCAGCATGGGAAGCAACATGTGAGATTTTTTGGTTGCATAGAGTTTTACAGGACTTGGGAATTCCTCTAGTAGAAGCTACTTCATTATTCATCGACAATCAGTCAGTAATAAAGCTTGCCAAGAATCCAGTTTTTCATTCAAAGACAAAGCATGTGGACACCAAGTATCATCATATTAGATCAATCATTGCAAAGGATGTCATCAAGCCAATTTATTGTCCTTCAGAAGATCATACCTTCAATATCTTCACCAAACCTCTTGGTAGAATAAAATTTACTAAGTTCAGAGATGAACTTGGTATATGTTGTAATGTATCTTTGGATCATAGGGGGAATGTTAGATGATCCAAATATATTAATGTAAAGTTAGGATACAATATTTATTAAATTAGAATATTTAATAAATATTAGAGACAATTAGAAATAGAATATTGTTAGCAAAGATAGGACTCTAGAATAGAGTCATATCTTAGGCTCTAAAATAGGAATAAAGTTAGTATATTAGATAGAAGATCATTTATTGTAAATGGACACTTGTTGTTTTTTCAAGTGATCCATAGCTAAAATAAGTTAGGACATAGAGCTTATAAACAGGTTAGTCTCCTAAATGAAATTTTAGTAGAATTTTACGTGTGTAAACCCCTGCAACTTTTTATGTAATCTCTTTTCCAATATAAATAAAATTACGTGTCTGAGGACACTTATGCCATTACAAACTCAATAATGCAGAGAGGCTGAAAGTTTTTAGGAGTGCCTTGAAAACAGACCTATTTGCAAGAATAATAAGCTCACACAATGAGTGACTGGGTTTTATACTGTTATGACTGATTAGTGCATTCCCAGGGGAGTCTATGAGAACTAGTAAAGTTAGTAGGCCTACTAGAGGCTAGTGGAGTCGCCAGGTGGATGAGGTTTACTGCTTTTAGGGTTGGCTTGTTGTCCACCATCAACACATTCTTTACTAAACCAAAATCCTATATTAAACCTCTAGATCCCTAAGATCCTTATGAGATCTCAACTAACGTAAATCTCTCATGTTCTCCTACATTCAAGAACATTTGCAATCAAATATATGAATTAAATCTATCCTATGTCTCTCACATAAATCCACTCAAGAATTAGAGAAATACAATTAATCAAGCCTTAGGAAACACAAGAACCCCTATGTTATGTTAGGGTCCCGTGATTTGGTTGATTGGCAAGCCAAGTGACAAGGTAACATCAAAGCAATCGTTAGAGCCCAAGGACCTAGCCTTCCTGGACTCAGAGAGGGCTCTCTCTATTTGTGTAAGGGATATCTATGTGTTTGCTTCTTGTGTTTCTGATTTTAGGCTAGTTATGAAGTGGGTTTTTGTTTTTTTTTTAGGTTTGTGAGGGATGAACTGATCAAAGACTAAGATAGGTAAAAATATGTCAGATCAATTGGGCTATGGGGTCGAAAAGGTCAAGAAAGCTCCAGATGGTGATACAAGGTATGTTGAAGGGCCGATTTGATTAAGGTAAAATGGATCGCTGGGTAAAATGGAGTGGGATGGACACTAAATTTGTGAAGAACAAAGGCTTTCAAACATAAATAGTTCAATAGCTAACATAAACATGGTAGGGCTAACCATTAATCATGAGAAATGTAACTATAAACTGATAAATGCATAGAAATAAACATTCAAGCAATACATAGAGATATATGACTCTCTAACTTTAGTAAATTGCTATCAGACTTTGGGGAAAGAAAATTTAAGACAAACAAACAACTCAAAGCAATATGAGGAAACACCTAAGCATAGTATTTCAAGCTATCGGGCACTTTGAAGTAAGATTGCAGAGTTTTAGGCAAAGGGCAAGATCAGTACAAGACCTCCTTGGTTCAGCTAAGACAATCAAACAATCAAAGAAAGGTTTCAGAGGTGGAGCTATGACTAGCCATGAGTAAGCAGGGCAAACTGTGAATCATACTTAGCATGCATAAAACCATAAATGAAACAAGAAAACAATTTCTTCAGTTATCAAAGAGCAATCAAGGATTCTTTGATATGACTAAGAAGGAAGAAAACATAGAAGCTATAAAGAAACGGGAAATTTGAGGTGCCTCCAAGGGCATGTCCCAAATCTATTCTCTACTATCTTATAGCAAACAAGAGCATGAAATATGAATGAAAAATAAGAAAACATAACAGAGAGGGACACTATACCATTTTACCAAGTCAAGGAATCCAACAACAATCCTCTTTCATCATCCAAAAACATTCAAGAAACTATCCAATGCATGAGACAAGTGTTTCTTCCAAGCTTGTATAACCATATATTGCTCTATATCATCAAATTCAACCTTATTTACAATGAAGTCTCTTGGAATATATAGGCTAAGATGAGGGAAAACCTCTTAGTGCAACTTGCAATCTCATTGGCCCATAAAAAATATCTGATTTTGTCCTTGAGGCTTTGCAAAGCCCAAGGCACAAAATATCTATAGAAATATCCTAAAAATGCTAAAAAAGGAAAATATATTGATTTTTCATAACTAACCATGGCCAAAAATATCTAAACGCACATGAGGAAAAGTCACTTTAGAAAAGTGCATTTTTCACAAAAATACTTAAGAAAAATATCAGCAGAAAGTCTTTTGTCTTGTGGGAAATTTTTCGAAGCCTTATCGATGTCAGAACGAGGCCCGTGATGGCTCGTTGCAAAGCTCTGAATGTCTATTTTTTGAAAATTTTTATTTTTCTCCAAACTGATCATTGGAAATCTGTCAAAAACTGACTTGTGTGTAAAAACCTAGAAAATAGACTTTGTTTATAAATGGGGCAGAGTGTGGAAAAAGTGACTGTGTTTCGCCATTTTGGGGGACCAAATCATCTTCAATTGATCTAAAAATCACTAAGTAGATTCCCTTGAAATTATGGCATCCAATGATACCATTTTCATCCTTTGAGGATGTCCCAAACCGAAATGGCGATGCCCATGATTTTTAGCCAAAAGCCCAAAAATGACAAAAAACCAAAACTTGTTGAATTTCACCCAATTTAGGCGAGCATGACCCTCAAGGGTTTTTGGAAACATGCTGAGAAGTTGAGGCCAAAATTTGGAGTCTTGAGGTGTCTTTCTTCATTTTTGGTGCCGGGCGCCTCTTTTGAGCTTCCTTGAGCTTTTCCTGTGTGGCCTTCAATTTCCGTCGGGTGAACTGATTAAGCTTCTTATAGTGCCCAGTCATCCTCCTTTGAAGGTCAAAATCTCTATTGGCCTTTTCCAACTTCTTCTCCAAGTGATCATTCACCCTCTCAAGCCATGCTTCTCGATTGTTTTCTATCTCTTGGGTGAACAAAATAGTGAGAGGAAAAGATTGGTAAGGGCAGCTTCTTCCTCCTTTTGTTTCTCTAAGGCTCTTCTGAGTCCCATGGTCCTTAGCCTCTTTCTTCTTGGATGATATTCATCTTCTCTATCATTGAACTCGCCCATGAGTTATTCCAACTTAATTTGTGCCTTGGAGGCCTCTTTTTGATATTTGATGGCCCGTGTCTCATATACTTCCATGTGGACGCTCATCTGTTTGTTTTGTGTTTGCAAAAAGTGATTGAGGTTTCTAGACCTCTCTATATCTGCCCTCGAATCATGAATTTTTTCTTCTTTATTGATCAAGAGAGACTCTAGGATTCAGGCCTCATTGTCGCTATCATCACTTTGGATATGAATTATGTCAAAGTCCCTCTCCTTCTCATGGCTGCTTTCTTCTTTCTCCTTTCCCTTGCTTTGGGTGGTCTTCTTGGTCTTCCTCCTCTTGGGTAATTCGACAATGGGTTGTTTGGGAAACTTCCCCTTGCTTCGGAGGGCCCTAGTAACATTTGGAGTTATAGTTTTAGGCACACTTTTCCTTGATGTTCAGGGATTTGTCACTTTCAGAGAATAAAGCATGACCCCTTGCCTAGGAGAGGTAGCTAGCACATGCTCTATTTGCTCTTTTCCCTTGCTACTTCCCTCATCATCCTTGCCATTTTTTTGAGTTTCTTCATGAATGCTTTGACTGTCATCTTGCATGTCTTTTTGAGGGCTTCCCTCTTTAATCTTGTCCTTTTCCTTCTTTAGGAATTTTAGGCTCTTTCTCCTCAATGTTTTGGGCTTCATCTTCATCATTTTTGCTGCGGTGAGGGCTACCAATATCCTCATAAAACTGTTCAATTTCCTCATCATTTCCCTCCTCGTTGTTTTGATCTTTTTCATGGCGCTTTTCTTCATCACTGTGTTGCATATCATCACTGTGTTTTTCTTCACTTTGTTTCCTTTCCTCACTACGCTGCTCTTCCTCATGATGCTGCTCTTCCTCATCATCCTGCTCTTCTTGACTGTGCTGCTCTTCTTCATCATGCTCTTCTTCTTCATTATGCTGCTCTTCTTCACTAATCATGGGAAATTTTAGCTTCTTGGGAATGGGCTTATTTGAAGAAGGTGAAAGATGCTGAGTGGAAGGTGAAGGAGATGCATGGGATGAAGAAACAATGGTGAAATCGGGATGTGCAACGAAAGTGTCCCAAGAGATTCCCTTCTTCTCAAGTTGATGAAGAATGACAATCTTGATGAGGGAATGATGGAAAAGGCAAGCTAGCTGCTGAGAGGGAGGTCTCTTTTGAACAGTGGAGGCCATTTTTTCAATACTTCTATGGAGGAAAAAAGGGAGATTTAACAATTGGGCTCTTGTGAAGTGCATGAGCAACCGGACATGGTAAGCATAGACCCGGGAAAACCTTCCCTCGCATGTGAAATATTTCATGATTATATTCATGAGGGGAGCATAACTAGTTAACATATATGAAAAAGGAAAGATGGATGGAAAT
Organism: Pinus albicaulis; assembly: GCA_034641835.2. NCBI lineage: Eukaryota > Viridiplantae > Streptophyta > Pinopsida > Pinales > Pinaceae > Pinus > Pinus albicaulis. The sequence goes on along the minus strand of CM076583.1, from coordinate 1,284,235,101 downwards.
GTATCCTGATGCTCCGGCTTCAAAAAGGTTTTGTACTGTTCTGAGTCTAGGTAGCTCTGTTTAAACCATTTTTCTCCGACATAAGGGATTTTGGTAGCTTTGGAAATGGATCTAGGAGAAAACTTGAAATCCAAGCCTGCCAGCTGAAAGTGTTTCCCTTCCAATATCAAAGCACATAGATGTGTTAAGGGGAGATATCTTTTCACCTCTTGAACCCTTTGAAAAAACTCTAGACATCCAACTTCATGAAAGTTAAACAGGACTGATGGATGAGAATTTACCTCTTCAGTTGAAACAGGTTCAAACCTCCTGTGAGGGCCACTTCTGTTGTCTTTCTTGGGAGGCATTTTGTTTTGGATACTCTTTGCTGGTTGACTAAAAGAGACTGTTCCAAATGTTATTTGAAATGGTTTCCCAATACTACACCTTTTCCTCTTTGCAAGTCACTGTGCCTCTTTGATGCCAACAAACAAGTACTTGTCAAATGAAAAACAAAAAAACTTTGATCACTGTGCTGGGTAAAGATCTTGAAAAGATGTGTTTGTGGTTTCTTGTTGAAGAAATAACTCTTTTGTTTGGCACAAAAGATCCTACCCTCAAGCACTTCTCTTTTGGTGTTTTACTGCCCTTTAAAAAGGTAGACAAAACATCTTCAACTGACTTTGAAAAACCTTCACAACATACTCTGTTTTTGGAACCCTGTTGGCTGCACAAAGTTCACTATCTCAAAACACAAAAGGGACACTTTATATTGATCATACCTTCATCCCTTTGCCACTGTATAGATGATCAAAAATGTTTTGAGACCCTTACAATCATCTGTTTATATTTCTAGTAATTTGTGTATAGTTTTAGCTTTTTAATAACACCAGAAGAGTTTTAAAATTGGTCTAACAATCCTCCTTTTTCATTCACTGTTTTATCCTCTGAGCTTTTAACAAATTCTTCTCCTTATAGCAACTATGGGCTATCACTATTTTTAAAGGTAGCTAGGGCTCTCTCACACTTATAACAGCACCCTCCCCTATCACTGTATTGATTCTTGACATCTATAGCAACAAAAAACCCCGTGATTTTGACCAAAGGCCCTATCTTCTAATCACCGTTTCTTCCTTGGAAAACACGGCATCAACACCCCCTTTTAGAATTTGAAATTTACCAAGACGTAATGGAAAATACCTTGAAAAATGCTTATGGACCTTGGTTGATCAATTGAACAGCTCCAAAGAGTCTTTGAAGGCATTTTTGGAAGTTAAAAGAGGAGTGGCACGTTTAATGCAGAGGGCGTCGCGCAATGGAGGTTGTCGGGTCGTCTTTCGGGTAGTGGGTGAACGTGGGCACAGGCGCCCCACGCAGTGGTTTAAACTTAGTGTATGCGCTCTCACAGGCGCGCCGCGCAGGCTTGGAGCCCTGAAAACTTTGAAATTCTGCCTAAAAACCAAGTTTCTCCAATGAACAGCTAGGGGAGCGTTTGCCTTGTGTTTTGAATTTGCACAAGGGGCTTTTTCAATGGTCTCTCCGCCTTTAGACTTTCAAATGAGCTCCAATGCCTTGGTAGTTTATTTGTAAGGATTTGGATGCCTTTTGAAAAGGATTTTTGGTCATATCAAAAGGTAAAGCACTGTCTTTGATATTTCATCACTTTTAAAACACCATGAAGCGTTCTATTCGAACAAGTCTCATAATAACCATGCGGTGGCCAGCCCCTTTTAAAGATATTCATAGACACGACCTTTTCCTAAGTAAAGAAACCACCTTAAAAGTAAATCTTTTTTACTGTTTCTTCATTAAGGAAGAAACCCTGTCACTATTTGTCCATTTCTGACCTTTAAAGGAACACTGCTCCGGAGCAATATCAAAGACTGCTGATGCATCCTTATAATGATATTTCTCTTTAACTGTGGGTAAAACCTTAGTTTCATTCACCGAGGCTTGACTTCTATCTGTTGATCAAGGAAAGAGGCCTTTAGATACCCTTAATGCAATCACATACAATAGCAGGGTTTGTTCATATGTACATAAAGAGGTCATTGTCTGTGACAGTGATATGCCTTGTTTCTTTGAGTGTTGTCTCTGAATTTAAAACATTTGTCATACCCTTTCCTCACAAATACTGTCTCTGTGTATTCATTTGCAAAATTCTCTTTCAGAAGCAAGGCTTATACTTTCTTCTTTGTCATTTTGATAAGGTTGTTCTAAGTTTGGGCATTCTAGCCTCACATTACCCTTTGAAGGAGACCTTTGATAGAAGAAAAACAAAGCTTCTTTGAATACCATAACATCATTGCTTGGCCTATGTTTAACACCAGCCCTCAACTCATAAACCTTGAATTGTTTTCTATTGATTTCCACTTTGTCTTTCAAACAGTGAAAGTATGTAATAATTCCTTGAAACATTGTTGTTGTATCAGTGGTTTCATCCATTGGAGAAAATGGTGTAACAAGTTTTCAAGCCATTTGAAGCATTGTTATCCTTGTGCTCGTCGAATGAGATTATACCTCTGTTGCTGACCCTCTACTTGTTAAATGAAGGAGGCCTTTATCATATTTCTAAACCATATGCTTTTAAATGAACGAGGTTTACAACAAATGACCTAACCATCTGCTTATGTTTGGAGGAGGTTAACACAATGACCCAACCATCTGCTCATGCTTGGAGGAGGTTAACAACAAGTGACATTTCATCCCTTTCTCAAACGGTGTCATCTTTCCTTGTAATGTCTATCTCTGCTTGGTATATCACAGTAAGTAATAAGGTGAAAATTTGACAATATGCTATGAGGGGCATGCTCTAATATATGTATCATTTTTTACTGTGTTTGCAGAAGTTTATTGAATTACCTCTCTGACTAGCATTCTTATCCCAGGCTCAAGACAACATGAGAAGCAGTTGTCTTCTCATGTTTAGCTTGACAATGTCTGCTGGAACACTTGTACATCTCTGCTTTTTGAAAGAGACACTGAACAACTGTAAATCCACCTAATATCAGTTTGGATTTTGGCATATGCACTGCTGAGACATCAAGACTTTTTAGTGGTGCAACCTAAGGGTGTATCAAGCTTTGTTTGCAGAATAGGAAGATCATCTATGATTGGTTGGTATTAGATAGAGGTTCTTTTGGCTTAGGATAGTTTGCCAAGGGAGGATTTCCTAAAGTGCTACTACCTAACTTAGGGGAGATCTTTTACATATTTGGAGTATTCTCTTTGGTATGACCAGATCTTAAGACGACATATGACCACAGGTAGGGTGGCTGACATTCTTATCAACAGTTGGTAAATGAATGACCTAGGGATGAGGGTGAATGACAACAAATGAATTTAGCTTATGACAGTTGATGGACAAGATTATATGACTGAGACTAGATAGGGCTTGACAACTAGGCTTTTTCTCATCATAGGCTGATTGAAAAGGTAGGAGGACAAAAATGTTTAGGGGTGTTTTCTAGCTGAAAATTTTGACAAATTGGAGATCAACTTCTAGAAAACTTGGCTTTAAAAACTAATCATCATAAACAGGTGAAAAATACTGATGACTAACATGTTACACCATTTTTTGGTCATCTAACCTGTTACTATTAGATGGACCTAAGTACACCATGTAAGACCAATTTTACCCTAAGTGAAATTTGTTTCACTATGAAAAATAACTTAGTAAACCACCTTTATTAAGTTGTTTAAGGTCTAAACAGGAAACACCATGAGGAAATATTAAATAAATCTACATTTGTTTGATTTTCCTCAAGGAATAATTAGTTAAACAATAGTTTAATTAATATTCCTGGTCATATTTAACCCAAAACAAGAAAATTAATTAGATAAATTATTATTTAACTTATTATTTTCTAGGAATAATTATTTAAACCTTATTTAAATAATATTCCAGGTTAAATTTGACTAAATAACTCATAAATAATTAAATAAATAATTATTTATTTGATTATTACTCAACCACATCCTTAAAATAATAAATGAATCATTTATTTATTTATTATTTACAAATAAAGGGATTTGACCCAAGTCAAATTATTTTTTCCTCCAACAAATATAATAAAATATTCCATAAAAGTTGGATCTTGATTTGGTTAATAATATTTTAATTAAACACCAATATCTAGACTAACTCAATATGTTTTTATAAAGAGAAGGGTTTTTCCATTCATTCACTACCTTTTGTTGCTTAAATATCACTTTGGATCTATACTTTTGGTCTGACTTTGATCCACCATCATTGTCATATCTTCTATCTTTTTTCTTGTGAGCTCCCTTTGAGTTCCATTTTTATTTGGGTTTTCTACACCATCAAGAGAGAGGAATTTTAGATCTGAAGTGTTGAGGACTTACAAGAACCCATCCCATTGAGGAGAACTGGTAACATCCTTCTATGTTTTCCTCACAGGTGCCCTTAATATAAAATTCATTTAACATATTCTTGTCTTGGCTATTGGATGCATGGAGTAAATCTCGTTTGTATTTACTGCTTAATGTCTTTTTGATGCATAGATCTAGATTTGTGCAGCATTTATCTTGATCAACTAATTGCATATCTGAAGATATTAACAACCATCTTTGTTGTTAGGGTTTTTTTTATGCATAGCTAAAGTGGTCTTTTTTCGTACACTTGCAATTAAGATTCCCCAGTAGAGTCGCTAGCTGTTAGTATGAATCATTGCAAGTGTACGAAAAAAACCACTTTAGCTGTGCATAACAAACAACCATAACAGCAAAGATGGCTGCCAATATCTTCATATTTGCAATTAGTTGATCAAGATAAATGCTGCAAAAATCTAGATCTATGCATCAAAATACATTAAGGAGTAAATAAAAACTAGATTTACTCCATGCATCCAATAGACAAGACAATAATATGTTGAATGAATTTTATATTAAGGGCACCTGGGAGGAAAACATAGAAGGATGTTACCAGTGCTCCTCAATGGGATGGGTTCTTGTAAGTCCTCAGCACTTCAGATCTAAAATTACTCTCCCTTGATGGTGTAGAAAACCCAGACAAAATGGAACTCAAAGGGAGCTCACAAGCAAAAAGATAGAAAAATATGACAATGATGGTGGATCAAAGTCAGACCAAAAGTATATATCCAGAGTGATCTTTAGGCAAAAAAAGGTAGTGAATGAATGGAAAAACCCTTCTATTTATAACAAAATATTGACTTAGTCTAGATATTGGTGTATAATTAAAATATTATTAACCAAATCAAGATCCAACTTTTATGGAATATTTTATTATATTTGTTGGAGGGAAAAATAATTTAACTTGGGTCAAATCCCTTTATTTGTAAATAATAAATAAATAAATGATTTATTTATTATTTTAAGGATGTGGTTGAATAAAAACCAAATAAATAATGATTTATTTAATTATTTATGAGTGATTTAGTCAAATTTAACTAGGAATATTATTTAAATAAGGTTTAAATAATTATTCCTAGAAAATAATAATTTATCTAATTAATTTTCCAATTTTGGGTTAAATATGACCAGGAATATTAATTAAACTATTGTTTAACTAATTATTCATTGAGGAAAATCAAACAAATGTAGATTTATTTAATATTTCCTCATGGGGTTTCCTGTTTAGACCATAAAAACTTAATAAAGGTGGTTTACTAAGTTATTTTTCATAGTGAAAGAAATTTTACTTAGGGTAAAATTGGTCTTACATGGTGTACTTAGGTCCATCTAATAGTAATAGGTTAGATGACCAAAAAATAGTGTAACAGATTTCCCCCCAGCGTGCGAGCGTTAGGAGCTAATCGTATGACCGAAGTACGTTGTAAGAACTCAATCACTAGACACTGAGGGGAAGTCAAAGAGATAGAAATATAAGGTAGACCAAACCGCTAGAGGACTAGACCCTAAGGAGGTGATACTTACGGGTGCGACAAGTCTCTTTTATGAGTGAGTACCTGTGCTATAGGCAGTGGGGGAGGCATACCTATGCCCACCGAGACAAAGTAAAAAGAATTGTCTGTCTAGTAAACAAGGGACTGAACAATATAGTACATGCTGGCATAAACATGAGTAAAAACATGATAATGAATCCCACATACATACTATGCCTGGGATAACAGTCAGGACTTATACAATAATATCTGAGTACATGAGATACAAATACAACCCAAATTCCCCTGTAAACAGGAAAGGGCTCTGAAAATCTGACTAATACATGCAAACAAAAAGGTGTTGCAGGCGGTTGAGGCTAACTTCATCAAATCTATGGAGCTGCATCAAAGGCTATAATGAAGAGGTCATCTGGGCATGTGGGGGGCTACCTATAGGGCCACCCCCTCATGAGGGTTGAAACATCTCACACTTATCTGGGAATCGTTGGTATCATCTACTGCATCACTGAACCATCAATTATATGGATCTCAATCATGCTGAAAGGAGCTGGAGCTAAGAAATAATCAAGTCAAAGGGAAATAAGGAGTCCCTTTTCCTGATCTGAGGTACTGAACAAGAGTGGAAGCTGGAACCAAGGTACATCACCCTCTAGACCTTTCTTCTGGAATGAATGATCTGATTTTGACAGAAGGAGTTCCGCCATGGGTGAGGCAATAAGGAATCCTCAACTAAGACACGAGATAAAATAGTAGAGCGACTGACAGACCGACACCAGGGATGATGATGAAATTAGGGCTACTGAGTAGCAGACGGACGACTTCCCTTGTTAGAGCATAAAGGGCATGGATGACCTGGCAGTGACTGACACAATATCATGAGGGATAGGGGATAGTAGGACTGAAGGCCATAATGTGTGACACGAGAGATGAACCAAGCAATGAAGGATGGAGGACTATAGCGGGATACAAAGGGACTTAAGACTCAACTTGAATGCTCTAAACAAGGGCGAATCAATGATGCTACCACATAGAAAAGGTCCAATGGGGACCATAAAAAAATGAGTACAAGATGGTTACTCACGACAAAAATCGACACGAGCATGGAAAAGTATGGAGGCAAAGTGGTGCCCCAAGTACAAGTGTTGCAAGTGAAGAAATTCAATTTTGAGGAGTGATGAAGTGACCATTCTTGGAAAAAATGTGCCATGGTGAGGTATAAAATCACGAAAAACTAACAGATATCCATTTGAGGGCTCAGTGAGAGCTTTCCAATGGTACAGACGGTTTGTCAAACTGAGCTGCAGTCTGGCCACAACAGGAAAAAGAAAAATCATGGGTTTCTCTTTTAATAAGGCATTTTCCCTCCAAATTCACTCATTTGCAAGTGTAACTATGGTGAATATAGAGAGGAGAGAAGGCCCTAAATCTTGCGACGATCGTAGCGAATAAACCAACTGTTGGAATCAAGATCCATCAGCTGCAGGTAAGATTCCTAACCCTACTCTTTCAATTAAGAGGATCAAAATTTCAGTTTAGGTACCCAGGGCTCATGAATAGGCCAGGTCACACTTTTTGGGATCTGTTCAGTGACCTGGGTAGCAGGTACTGGGCAGAAAACTGTGACTTGTTCCAGGAAATGACCTAAAAAGTGCGACCTGTAAGAGAAATAGGGTTTCAGTGTTGTTTTTGGCTAAGATTTGGGATTTTTATGGTTGAGGGGTATAGGTGCCCCTAAGCATGTTATGGTAATGACAAAATGTATTTAGAAAGGGGGAATCTAAACACATTTTTATGATGTGGTGCACCATTTTCTTTTATTATGGTCATGCAGTTTGAGAAAGGGAATGGAGGATTACCAATATCTTTTGGTACTGCATATATGAAGAAAATGGACTTAAGTTTCTGGGTTGGCATATATGGTGTCACTATCCCAAAGAGAGGATTTGGAGATAATGAACTGGTGCTCTCCTAGAAAACTCATAGGTTGGTCAACAACAATGTCTAGGGGACTGGGTTGTTGATGTAAGATGAAGGAATGATGAGGGGTTTCATCCCTAGAGTGATCTGAAGTGATATGGTACTCTAGAGGTTCTTCTGAATGGGGAATAATAATGGTACCAGAGTCGACACTACCAGATACACTAGGAGAGTTGTGGAGAATTGCTTCTCCTGGACTCTCAAATATGGGTGCCCCCTTACCCACACATTAGCTGTTAACGTAATGGCCACAAGGTGTATGTGGTTCGAATGCATGGATTCGATGTAAGGGATGATAGATAAAGTTAAGGGTGGTAAATGCTTCCATAATGTCATCATCGTAATAGAATATGGGGTGACTGGTGGAAGAAATACCACCTGACGTGGCGAAGCTACTTGACTCATCATCATGAAAAGAGAGGTTCACATGTGCATCGTCATGAAGGGTTACGGAAGAACAAGCAGATAAGGGATCCACTGATGTTGAGCCCAGGGTGATCTCTAAAGGGAGGTCGAGCTAAACAGAAGTGGAAGTCTTAAAGGGAGCTTCTTTCGTGCATCTCATGAATGATGAAAGCTAGTGGACAGTGGCCGAAGACTCTGTCATTTTGACATCCGAAGGGGGAATTTCTATGGGAGTCAATGTGTCCTCTGGTTCTGCTGAAGAAAAATGCGCAAATAAGGGAGTGGTGGACTCCTTGTGCTTGGCCTCGAATTGGAAAACATCCGCTAGAGAGGTGCGGAAGTCCTTGAGGTGGGGACAGAGGTGGGTATAATGGCCATGGATATCACACAAAGCACATGAGTGGTTGGTGTGAATAGTCTTGGGGTTCCTCGCTGCAGTCGAGGAAGGAATAGAGGTTTCCGAGACCGTAGACTCAGGGAACGCGACATTAACCATGGGCTTTAGATGAGGCAACTCTGGACAAGTAAGGGTGGCATGATCAACAAAATCACACAAAGCACACTGAATAGTATGCTTTAGTGACCGAGGAGGGGCAGGTTTTGTCGGGGCAGCCTTTTCTTTAGATGCCTTCTTACGAGCTTTGCCCTTCTTACCCGAAGTGTCGCAACAGGAGAGTGTTCCCGTTGAGGTGGTTGAGGCACTGTAGCAGTAGGAGAAGTCATAGGGATCGGTTGAAGTGGAGTCAAAGCAAGATAAATTTTGGGCTGAGCAGGCGGGGTGGTGCCTGGGGGATCAAGGTACTAGACGGGAATCCCCAAGTTCACGTTAGGAAGAGATAGGGTAGCCATGACAGGTACCGTGTACACTCCAGGAGGGGGAGCTAGGAATAGTATTTGACCGGAGGAGTAATGGCAAGGCAGGATAGCTCTAAGATGGTTAAGGCCTGAAGGAATAGTTCTAGGAGGGTAGAGAGGCTCATGAACACCATATGTACGTGAAGGGCTAGGGGGAGAGGGTCCAGAAGGATGAATCAAAGGGCTAGGAGTAGGCTGCAGAGGGTGAGGTTGTTGAATAGTCGAACCAGGCCACTTGAGTGAGGCACGAGACGATTTCATCATGTAAACATCCGATCAGCTAGGATCAGAGATAGGAGGAGGAAGACCAGGGAATGTACCAAGCAATGAGGAGTCTTTGTAGATTCTGGGTGAAACACTGGTCAAAGGATCGACAGTTTGCTTATTGGCCACTGAAGAGATGATGGAATCAGGGGAGGTCTGAGACTTCAGTTCGTAATATGTCAACTAGTCAATGGTGACTATCTTTCCATTATGAGGGAAGGACATCTTGTGGTGTACCGCAGATGGGACAGCAGACATTACATAGGTGTAGCTGCGACCCAATAGAATGTTATAATCTAAGGGGGCATCTATGACTTCTACGTCAACGCAAACAGTGTTTCCCGAAAGAGTAATAGGACAATTGCGGAATAGGCCAATGGGCTGGGAGGCGTGGCCATCCCATGCTTGGAGAGTGATCATGGAAGGAGCCAACTCAGGTGATCCGAGTTGCTTCCAAACCAAAGAGGACATCACACAGGTGGATGCCCCCTCATTAATGATACACCGGGAAACGTTGGCGTTCCGGACCTTGACTGGGATTTGGAAGGCGACAGAAGCAGGGAGAGGAGAATGTTCTGACCGGTCAACATCAAAGACAATCACTTGATCATCGGAAGCATCTACAGTGCCCACGGCAGATAGTAGATCTTTTCACTGTGAAGGACACGACTGGAGAAGTTCCAGCGTTGAAATGGCAGCATGAGATTGTGCCAAATCATCTACTATGTTATACGAATGGGTATCTTTGCTAGAATCAACATTTCGGCGTAGTGGTCCCTTAGGGATCTTGGTATGACCTCTGCCTTAGGCTAAGGAATCTGCAAGGGACCATTAGGTGTCGAAATAGGCTCTGTAGGGACCGAGGGAGGTGGCTCGGGGACAGACGTAGCGGGAGGCTTGTTGTACTGATTGGACCAAGTCTGAAGATTGATGTCTATGGTTAGAGGTTGATCAAAATTCATCATGAGAATCTGGTAATCGAGGGTACCCATTGGAAGAGGTTGAGTGGCCACCTGACCTTCAGGTGGTTGGGTGGCCACAAATCCTTGCTGAGGGAAAGGATTAATAAAAACTACCGGCTGACTAGGTACAGTAGTCGGAGGGATGAAAGAGGAGGCTTGATGTCCTTGCAATGTTGCTTGAGACTCCCACATCTGCTTCATCTGTGGTAAAAGAGTACAATCATGTGTGTAATGACCATAAACACCACAACAAGAACAAGGCTTGTTCATGCGAACAGGCTTGTCCTGCTTGGTTTGAGTTCCTTGTTGCTGGTTAGCAGTGTTAGGAGTATTATTTAGAGGATTAGGTCCGGGATTACCTGGAGCAGATTGATTTTGAGTGCCTTTCCTCTTCTTTTTGGAAGGAGGAGGATTAGTCGCACCCTGCTATGCATACATCTACCCCTAAGGGGGTGGTGGTTGTTGTTGCAGGGGTTGAGAAGGCAAGGGAGGAGGAGGTGATAATGCTGGAGGAGCTGGAGCACTAGGCTGTGGATATAGATAATAAGGAGGTTGGGTAATAGTGTGGTAAACAGGAGGTTGGGAAAAATGAAAAGGCATGCCGTATCTTGGATACGTGCTACCGGGAGGGGTTAAAGTGTAGAAGGTGTTGCCCCCCCCCTTGAGGAAAACCATAGCCCATGAGAGGCTGAGCATATGGATGAGAGAGAGCTCCAACGATACCGTTGGTGGCATGAGATGCTCCTCGTGCGTTGGCACCACCGGGTCTAGGAATATCTGGTAGAACGGTATAAACGTAACCCGACTGAGCGTAGATCAGGTCATATTTTAATGCAATTTGGAGAGTGGCTTCTTTGGTTTGAGGGAAATGCGATGTGACATCTTTATCGATAGTAGGCAAGAGAGATCTAAGGAACCAGTCCATGTAGACACAGTCTTCGAAGGTAGGGGCTCGACATAGGCTCTTTCTTCTCCACCATTCCTAGACATTATTAGAGAGGCGGGTCGCAGACGATTGACAGAAAAAAGTCAAAAGTTCGGTACCAGTGTCATAAGGAAGAGGAATATGGAAATAAGACAGAAAATCCCGAGCAAGAGTTGCAAAGGTGGTATGAGAGGATGACGCTTGATCAACATACCACTTATAAGATTCACCAGTAAGCGTACATTGGAACAACCGAATACGGACAGAGTCATTGGTAATGGAGTTAGACAAACACCACATGTGGAAAGATCGAACATGATTTGTAGGATCTTCTCCAGCAAGGCCTTCAAACTTGGGGATGTTGGAAGGGAGCTTGGTTGGCATAGCAAGCCAACTAGCATCATGGTGTATAGGGTCATTGATCAACTGGTTAAAATCGGGAGGACTAAGGCCTGCCATATAGGGGAGCAAGGGAGCAGCCGAAGTAGTTCCTCTTGCGGTCCCACTAGTAGTATTCCCAGTATTAGGGTTGGGGTTACCACCAGCGTTAGGTCCTGAACCAGACATGGTGAAGGTGACAGGAGGAGAACTAGGGGCGAAACTAGAAGGAGAACCCAATGAACTAGAAGAGGAGTCAGAGTGTGGACTCGGTGGAGGACTAACTCGAATCCTACGTGGAGGATTAAGTCTTCCTACTGGAAACTGAGGATGAAGGCCAAGAAGTCTCCGGGATAAACGCCTTGGTGGCACAATGATGACAACACAAACACGGCACAAGGGGAAGAGAGACCAACAAGGGTGGAAAGGTGCAGGATCAACTTATTACAATGTCGAAACAAGGGTAGAGAGGTGCAGGATCAATTGATTTCAATGTTAAAGTCTTTTCTTGGCGGTGTTAACCAAGCTCTTCTTCACTTACGGTGTGTGTGTAAAAGTGTGTAAATTTTAATTTTTAAACCTAAATGTTTGTAGAGAAAAAGAAAATTTGTGCTGTATAACTGTAAATAAACCTGCAAATAACAATATATGGACCTGAAATAACAGAAAATAAATAGCTAATAATGCAATAATCCAAACCCAAGGAGGTGGGCCTCTCAACAATTAGTTTGTAGGTGATAAAATAACTAGTCAAAACACACCAAAATATCCAATAGATCTAAGGTCGGGAGGGACAGGGATCTAAAGGTCAAATCTATTGGAAATAGGTGCAGATAAACAACAAAAAATCAGAGGAAAAATTGTTGTAAATGAGGTGGCGAAAGGCTATCTCCTGGAGGGAAGCAGAGTGGACCCTAGAGGAAAACCCAAATAAAACTAAAGGAGGTGATTTGTATGGATAAATATCCAATCTGAAGTCGATTTGAAGGTGAGGTATCAGATCTGAAAAATGGCTGAACACTCTGAAAATTTCAGACAACTTGCAGCCGCTAAAAATCTTCCACAAAATCTGGAGGTTACTGAAGCCCTAGGGGGCTAGGTTCCCACTTTGTTGAGAAAAACATAACAATTACAGGTCCAAAACGGGTGGAGACGGAGGTCAGACAACTACACAGGCAGGCGAAGAGATAGGTTTCGAAATAAAGTATTGTCATCTCAAATGACCAGTTTGGGTCACACAATGCAATGGAGTCGAAAACATGAAGTTAGAATTTTTAATGTTTTAGAGTTTTATAAATTAAAAACAACATCGAAAGAAAAACAAGTTGTAGAAGAAATCTCGTTTGAAATAGATGGATATGCGAGGGGATCGAAAAACGACAGTGGTGTAATTGTAAACCAATAAGGTGGCGGTTGTTGGTATGGTCTTAGTGCAGAATGTACGAAAAAATACCACCCAGCGCCATAACAATAATACAAACTGATATGTTTCTACCAATATCTTCAGACCTGCAATTAGTTGATCAAGATAAATGCTGCAAAAATCTAGATCTATGCATCAAAAGACATTAAGAAGTAAATAAAAACAAGATTTACTCCATGCATCCAATTGACAAGACAAGAATATGTTGAATGAATTTTATATTAAGGGCACCTGGGAGGAAAACATAGAAGGATGTTACCATTTCTCCTCAATGGGATGGGTTCTTGTAATTCCTCAGCACTACAGATCTAAAATTCCTCTAAACTCTTGATGGTGTAGAAAACCTAGACAAAAATGGAACTCAAAGGGAGCTCACAAGCAAAAAGATAGAAAAATATGACAATGATGGTGGATCAAAGTCAGACCAAAGGTATAGATCCAGAGTGATCTTTAGGCAACAAAAGGTAGTGAATGAATGGAAAAATCCTTCTATTTATAACAAAATATTGAGTTAGTCTAGATATTGGTGTATAATTAAAATATTATTAACCAAATCAAGATCCAACTTTTATGGAATATTTTATTATATTTGTTAGAGGGAAATTTTTTTTGACTTGGGTCAAATCCCTTTATTTGTAAATAATAAATAAATAAATGATTTATTTATTATTTTAAGGATGTGGTTGAGTAATAATCAAATAAATAATGATTTATTTAATTATTTATGAGTTATTTAGTCAAATTTAACCAAGAATATTATTTAAATAAGGTTTACATAATTATTCCTAGAAAATAATAAGATAAATAATAATTTATATAATTAATTTTCCTGTTTTGGGTTAAATATGACCAGGAATATTAATTAAACTGTTGTTTAACTAATTATTCCTTGAGGAAAATCAAACAAATGTAGATTTATTTAATATTTCCTCATGGGGTTTCTACATTTAGACCATAAACAACTTAATAAAAGGTGGTTTACTAAGTTATTTTCATAGTGAAAACGATTTTACTTAGGGTAAAATTGGTGGTATAGTATGCCAAGTCCATCGTATTAGCAGGTTAGATGACCAAAACCAAAAAGATTAACACCTAGGACTATCATATGCATGTATTTTGGAGCGGGGATTCTCCATCAAAACTGTGTATGGTGGAAGCAAGCACGTTGTGATTGGTACACTAGGATCGACAACTATTTCACCGAGTTAGGCTTCACAAAGAGTGAAGAGGATTTGAACCTATATCATATTGTGGTTGATAGTAAGATTTTGATTATTTTACTTTATGTTGATGATCTGATACTGATAGGTGATGAGTAGCTCATCACTTCTTGCAAAGAGGATCTTGCAAGAGAGTTTGAGATGAAGTATGTGGGTCTCTTGAACTATTTCCTTGGCTTGGAAATATGGCAAAGAGATGGGGGATATATTTGTATCTCAAGGAAATTATTCCAAGGAGATTTTGAGGAAGTTCCACATGTAGGGCAGCAAACCCATGGAGACTCCTCTTGTAGAAATTTGGAGGAAGGAGGATGGTACTTCAAGTGAGGTAGTGGATGCTACTGTTTACAGACAGATTTTGGGTTCACTTATGTATTTTGTGAACACATCACCAATCATATGATACGTAGTTAACAAACTTAGTCAAGCTATGGTTAAGCCTACCAAGCCCTTTTAGAAGTCGGGGAAGAATTTGTTGGGATATCTCAGGGGCACTATAGAGTATGGATTATGGTATAGACAGACAGAGGGAGTGAAGATTCAAGGCTTCAGCGATGCAGATTGGGAAGGTAATCCATTATAAATGAGAAATCATCGAGGAGGCGACTTCAACATAGGATCCCTAGCAGTTTCTTGATACTGACAAGAAGCAGAGATTAGTTTCACTTAGTTCAGTAGAGGTAGAGTACATGGCAGCTAGTCAGGTTGCATGCGAGGCCATTTGGATGAGGAAGATACTTATTGGTTTGTTTGGTCATCAAATGGATCTGACGATGATACATTATGATAACTAGAGTTGCATAAAGCTCTTGGTTAATCTAGTATTCCATGACAGGTCCAAGCATATTAATAGCTGGTATTGTTAGTGTCTAAATGTTCAGTGATCAAACATACTCTTTTAGGTTTACTTGGTAGTGGTCCTAGGTCAAAATTTCATGTTTTCAAACCAATTTTAAAATAAACTTTTGTTCACTAAATGTTGTCTAGGTCTGAAATTATACTCCCTTCACTCCATTCATGGTCATCATAATTTCAATATCATGTCATCCATTATCACCTAGGGTCTTAGATCAGTCACCACACCTCCATCTAGGTCAAGGTCTAGGTTGTTAGATGATCCAAATATAATAATGTAAAGTTAGGATAAAAATATTTATTAAATTAGAATATTTAATAAATATTAGAGACACTTAGAAATAGAATATTGTTAGCAAAGATAGGAATCTAGAATTGAGTCGTATCTTAGGCTCTAAAATAGGAATAAAGTTAGTAGATTGGATAGAAGATCATTTATTGTAAATGGACACTTGTTGTTTTTTCAAGTGGTCCATAACTAAATTAAGTTAGGACATATAGCTTATAAATAGGTTAGTCTCCTAATTGCAAATTAGTGCATGTTTACGTTTGTAAACTCCTGCAATTTTTTATGTAATTTCTTTTCCAATATCAATAAAATTAAATGTTTGAGGACACTTCTATATTAATGTGGTATCAGAGCCATCGGTAATGCAGATGATGTGAAGGTGGAGATTTCATCTATGCAGGCTTTGAAAATTCTGCTAAGGAATGAATTGGTATGCAATCTTGTCAATGCTTTAAGGAAAATAAATTTATTGGTTATAATCTGAAAAAAAAAAAAATTATTTAAGATTCAATTTGTTTTTAAAATTCAATTTTTCACTGGAAATTACAATCTCTTCTGGATTGTGGCCAAATCCGAGTAGGAAAAGGCATATATTTTATTTCATGGGATAATAATAAAAGAAAACAGGAAAGGATTCTGTAATTACGAAATCTGGAATTATGGATTCTGGAATTATCATTTGACATAGAGAAGGTGTTCCAATTTTGAATTCCACATCTTCTCATCAAATTTTCTCGAGACTCATGTATGGAGTATTTGTTCATTTTCAAAGCCAAAACAACACTTCATTCCGCAGCCGCTAAGGAAGAGCAGGTGTTGACAGAAATTAAGACAGATTTTAAGCAAGAAATTGTGGATTGAAGTGTTAACATAAACCCCAAAAAGTTTTTCTTTGAGGTAGCAGAATTCGACATTGTCAACCAACTACAAAGCTCATTGGCTCATGGTTGGAGTAGAAGTACACGGGGTTCGATGACACATGGTGGTCATGGGCTGCCTGAGTGGAACTTCATCCACGAGTGCGTTCTCCATTTTTCTTTCCTGCTGCCCTCTGTCAGTTCAATTTCCATCCTCCTCTTTACTTCCCCAGCCATGGTAAGAAATTATTTTTCTACATTAGATGCATCTTTCGCACTTGTTTCTAGAAATGGGATCCCCAGTTCATCTGAAAAGGACTTTTCCATTTGTTTATCAACCGCTCGTTTCTCTGTCAAGTCACATTTGTTTATCAACCGCTCGTTTCTCTGTCAAGTCACATTTGTTTCCTACTAGAAGTTTTCTCACATTGTCACTTGCATATTTATCAATCTAGCTAAGCCATTGCTTGAAGTTATTAAAACTTTCCATATCTGTCACATCATAAACAATAATGATTCTGTGAGCTCCACGGTAATAGCTGCTTGTTATTATCCTGAATCGCTCCTGTCCTGCGGTATCCCAAATTTTAAGCTTGATTGCCTTGCCATCCAACTTAATTGTTCTGATTTTAAAATATACACCAATGGTGCTGATGTAACTATCCATGTATGAATAATCCACAAACCGCAGTAGCAAACATGACTTTCCAACCCCAGAGTCACCAATCAACAAAAGCTTGAACAAGTAATCGTATTCCATATTCATGTTGAAGCCACTGCTCAATTGTACACAGATCTAGAAATGGTTGACGAAATTAAATGATTTGCAGACTCGAGGGTGAAATTTCTTCGTTTGCTGAGTGGAACTTCATCCATGAATGTGTTCTCTGTTTGGCGAGCGGAACTTCATCAAGGTTTAAGCATATAATGAAATTGGGACTTGAAGATTTGGACTAAAATATTGATATCTTCACTCTGGGTCATCAGCTGTTGTTACAAAGATACACAAATTACTACATTGCATATAAGTTGAAATGGTATATGACATGCCTCTTCAATATTCTATATTGTAGAAGAATACTTTTATTGTATTTGTTTGATAATATTGAGGTGTAAAATGTTGTTATCATTTTTGGAGGAATAAGTAGATTTTTTTTTTTGGGAGAAAGAAGGGTTATTATTGTAACTCAGTTTTTTTTTACTTTGAGGGGGGGTAAAAAAAATTTTAAGAAGAAATTTGTAAGGGCATTATCAAGCGGTCAAATTTTGCAAATATTTCATTGTAAAACACTTAGCGAGAAATTGACTAGAGCCAAGTGCAAAGCTCAGTCCTTTTTCTCTTTTTTTTTCAACGAATATACGAGGGTCAAGGTCAAGCCCCAATAGATCATTTTTTTCGTGGCGTGTGTCATTTTTTCGTGGCGTGTTTCGTGTGACGAGTTTCTCATTTTTTTGTGCTTGATTCTTTTGGTGCACTGCTTCAACGCTACAATGTCAAAATTAATTAATCTGTTCTCTGAATCTGATAAGATAGAAGGGGTGAAATATTATAAGACATGGAAACATATAATTGAAAGCACTCTCATATATAATGAATTGTGGCATGAAATTTGTGATGGCGACATCAAGCCAAATAAACCAACAGATGCAGCTTCACTTGCAAAATGGGAAGTAAAAAATTCCAAGGCATTAGCTCTTATAAAAGCTTCAGTTACTAATGAAATGTACATACATATTGAAAATTCCTCAAATGCATGGATTTCTTTATGTACATTCAAAGATATCTTTGATACACAACCTGAATCAAAGAAGGTTGATCTTCAATTAAAATTTCTTCAACATAAATTAAATGAAGGTGGTGATGTTCTTGAGTATATTTCAAGGCTTAAAAACATCAAGAAAGAAACCATAAATGTTGGTTTTCAAGCTGTCGATGAAATTTTCTTAACTACGATTTTAATTGCTGGATTTCCATCATCATATACACATTTTTTGGAAACTTTGCAAGTCACTGGAAAGTTAGAGAAGATAAATTTTGATGAATTGAGTGACATGTTAGCCCAACATGATAAAAATTTTGGGAAGAAGAAACAGATTGGAGAAGATGTCTTCTTCACCGAAGCCAGCTCAAGTAACTCATCAACTGATAGTTCAAGAAACCGAGGAAGAGGAAATTTCAATCAAAATCAAGTAGCCCAAGGTCGTGGTCGTAGTCAAAGCAGAGGAAAAAATTTCAACAGAAGCTACAATTTAGGCAGAAGTAATTTTGAAGGAAGAGGCAACAATCAAAGCAGAGGATATAATCAAGGTAGAGGACAAAGTCCAGGCAGAGGAAAAACTCAGAATAGAGGCCAAAGCAGAGGCTGAGGACAGTATCAAGGCAGAGGACAGTCTCAAGGTAGAGGCAGAGATTTCAGTCAAATTGTTTGTAGGAGATGTAACAAAGTTGGCCATTATGCAGAAGATTATAGAACTTCTATTGAGAAAATTCCCAAGTTTAATCCAAACTCTGCACAGTTTGCAAATGATGAAGATGATCTTGATGGTTCCGAATATGTCTTCGCCAACACAGAATCAACAACTTTACAGGTTTCAAGCTTTCTTAGAAGTGATTATGAAGATGCATTGATTATGGATACAGGCGCAACTCAACACATGACTTTTCGACGTGACTTCTTTCAGAGTTTCAAAGAATTCCATCTGAATTCAATCTATCTTGCCGATAAAACAAAACATACTCCTTCAGGAAAAGGTGTAGTTAAAGTTTTTTTACCTGGCATTGGAGAAAGAATGATTTCAAATGTATGGTATGTCCCAACATTTAAGAAAAATTTGTTATCTTTAGTCACGATTTGACAAGTAGGACATATGGTGATAATGGAAGATGGCTTAGTTAAAATTAACTCAGTAAAAAAAAACATGAAAATAGTTATGACAGGTTATGAAGATGGAAAACCGTTAAGGATGAAAGGGAAAGTTATTCCAAGAAATTCTGACTTTACAGGAGCAGAAAGTACAGAAATTTCACCGATCAGATTATGGCATGTAAGATATGGCCATCTCAACTTCGAAAGTCTCTCTCAGTTACAAAAACGGGGAATGGTTAAGGGACTTCCAATATTCAAAATGGGAAATGCAAAGTGTGAAATCTTGCGTTTTTGGAAAACAACAAGTTCATGGCGCGCAAACAGGCATTTGCATTTGGTTCACAGTGATATTTGTGGACCCTTACCAACTTCACTCGGAGGATGCAGATATTTCTTACTTTATTGACGATTTTAGCAGGATGACTTGGGTATATTTTTTGAAGCAAAAGTCAGAAGCATTTGAAAAGTTCAAAACTTTTCGTTAGCTTATTGAAAATGAATTAAAGGAGAAGATTGGAACTCTTAGAACTGAAAATGGCGGAGAATTCACTTCAAATGAATTCAAAATGTATTGCATGGATAATGACATAAAACAACCTCTTACCAATGTCTACACTCCACAGAAAAATGTAGTAGAAACAATGAATCATACCTTTTTAGGAATGGCGCGATCTATCTTAAATTTCAAAAAGTTAAGTCTTTTATATTGGGTCGAAGCAAGTCATACCGCTGTCTACTTGAGGAACAGATCTCCCACTTCTTCTTTAGACAGAATCACACCTTATGAAGCATGGTTTGGCTTCAAACCTCGGGTTAAACATCTCAGCATTTTTGGATCAGTATGTTATGTCTTAGTTCTGAACGAAAAATGAACTAAGCTTGAAGTGCACAATGATTGGGTATTCTGATGATAAGAAAGGGTACCAAATTTTGTCGAATGGGAAATTTATTGTAAGCAGAGAAGTGATTTTTGATGAAAATGAGAGTAAGAGTGTTGAAGAAGTTGAAAGTCTTCTTCAAAAGTTAGAAACAAAAAGTGATAAAAGAAACAAAAATCTACAAAATCAACCAAATTCACAAAATTGGTATAAAATTGAGTTTCCTTCATCTAAAAATGATTCATCCAATCCTTCTTCTTCACCAGCGCCATCTGGGTCTTCTAGTAGTTCAAGAAACTCTCCTAGCAGCAGCGGTTCTTCTGAAAATGACTCTCCGCCCCCAGAACCTGCGGTTGATCAACAAAAATCAGTTTACATCAACCCTCTTGTCAATGATGGTGATTTTTCACAATCTCAAACCATTGAACATAAATTGCCAAAATGGGTTGTTCAAATTTTGAAATATGTAAGGCGTAATGAACATAATCAAATAGGAATAAGGGGATCACAAAGAAACGAAGGAAATTTTACCTTGATAGAAAATTATTTTACTGAACCTTCTACTTATCGAGAGGTAGTAAAACATAAAGAATGGCAACAGGATATGGTTAATGAATAGCAGGTAGTTCTCGACAACAACACTTGGAAACTTGTTGATTGTCCCCGGAATGTTAAACCCATCAGATGCAAATGGGTTTACTGAATTAAGTACAAGAAAAATGGTGATATCGACAAGTATAAATCAAGACTTGTTGCTAAGGGTTTTGCACAGCAGGAATGGGTAGATTATGAGGAAACATTTGCTCCTACAACTAAATGGAACACCATCCGGCTCACACTTTCCTTAGCAGCTCAACAAGGATGGAAAGTTCATTAGATGGATGTAAAAAGAGATTTCCTCAATGGTGATTTACAGGAAGAAGTGTACATGACACAACCACCAGGTTTTGAAAATGAAGGACAGGAACATAAATTCTGCAAACTGATAAAGGCTTTATATGGGTTAAAACAAGCTCCCTGAACTTGGTATGCAAAAATGGATGAATACCTTCGGAAATTTGGTTTTCAACGAAGTGAATCTGATGATACCTTGTATGTATGCCAACAAGGTAAAAATATGGTGATTTTGGTTATGTATGTAGATGATTTGATTATCACTGGCAACAATGATGATCACATTGCACAGGTGAAAAAGGAGTTACATGCAGGGTTTAAGATGACAGATTTGGGACTACTTCACTACTATCTTGGAGTTTAAGTATTCCAACGTCCACATCATATCTTCATTTCTCAGAGTAAGTATGCAACAGAAATTCTTCAGCGATTTGGAATGCAAGATTGCAAGCCTGTTCTTACCCCTATGGAACAAAACTTGAAACTTTCAAAATTTGAAGGAGGGGAAATGGTGGATAGCACTACTTATCGACAGTTGATTGGTAACCTGATTTATCTGAAAACTGCTCGACCAAATCTTTCTTATGCTGTCAGTATTCTTTCCCGCTTTATGCAGGAACCACGAGAAAACCACTGGAATGCAGCTAAAAGAGTTCTTCATTATATCCAAGGAATAAAATATTTTGGTCTTCTTTACAAAAATACTGAAAACTTTGTACTTGGTGGATTTTCAAATGCTGACTTTGCTGGCAGTATTGATGATAGGGCATCAACCTCAGGTTATTTAATGAACATAGGGTCAGCTGCAGTTTCCTGGGGTTCTAAGAAGCAAGCTATAGTGGCCACTTCTTCAATAGAAGCAGAGTACATTTCAGCATGGGAAGCAACATGTGAGATTGTTTGGTTGCGTAGAGTTTTACAGAACTTGGGTATTCCTCCATTAGAAGCTACTTCGTTATTCATCAACAACCAATCAGCAACAAATCTTGCCAAGAATCCAGTTTTTCATTCAAAGACAAAGCACGTGGACACCAAGTATCATCATATCAGATCACTCATTGCAAAGGATGTCATCAAGCTGATTTATTGTCCTTCAGAAGATCAGACCTCTGATATCTTCACCAAACCTCTTGGCAGAATAAAATTTACTAAGTTCAGAGATGAACTTGGTATATGTTGTAATGTATCTTTGGATCATAGGGGGGAATGTTAGATGATCCAAATATAATAATGTAAAGTTAGGATAAAAATATTTATTAAATTAGAATATTTAATAAATATTAGAGACACTTAGAAATAGAATATTGTTAGCAAAGATAGGACTCTAGAATTGAGTCGTATCTTAGGCTCTAAAATAGGAATAAATTTAGTATATTGGATAGAATATCATTTATTGTAAATGAACACTTGTTTTTTTTTCAAGTGGTCCATAACTAAATTAAGTTAGGACATAAGCTTATAAATAGGTTAGTCTCCTAATTGAAAATTAGTGGAAGTTTGCGTTTGTAAACTCCTGCAATTTTTTATGTAATTTCTTTTCCAATATCAATAAATTACGTGTCTGAGGACACTTCTGTATTATAGGTCTCTTTTGTTTCGCCACCACAATGTCCAATCATGTCATGAAAGAAGGTCAAAAAGTTACCGTTTTCACCATACATATCATTTACATTGGGAGTTAGCAATGATAGGAAAATAAGTAAAGGAAATTTGTTTTTTCTCAAAGAAGTATGCTACATGGTCAAAAGAGCTCCTCTCTCATGCTCACAACTCTCCACAACCATCTAAACATTCGCAGTTTTCTATGCTTTTGGTTCCAAGCTTCAAAACAACCATCCAAGGGTTAAATAAACTTTCAAAAAGGTTCATATAACTCCAAAATAGTAAGTGAATGCTCTTCATACCTCATTCAAGTCAAATTCTTAAGAAAATGGTGGATTCCCTTCTTAGGGTTTTCTTCACTACTTTTTTAGTTTCCTCCATGCTTGGCTAGTTTCAATTCGAAAAACCATAATTTCACCGTATAAAAACTTTCATACATCATCCACATACCTTATACAAACCCTACCTATCACTCATACCCCTCCTTGCCACCATTTGCACTCAAACCCTAGTTTTCACTATGTTTTTGTAGGGAAACTAGGAAAACCATGTGTTTTGACCTTTTGGGCACCTTTCACATGCCCATTTCCAAAAATTCCACTTGAATATTGTAGCCAACACATGACCCTACCTAAATTTTTTTGGGACTTTTCTCTAGCTTCCTTCCACCCCATATCTGTCCATAAAGCCACCCTACCACTATCCCCTATTTTCTTAATTATACACCTCCCTGACCCATTTCATCTAGCTAGGGTTTCATATTGTTGAAAAAAACCATGGAGGGAAAAAATATGATTTATAAGGGAGGCCACCATTCCACGTTTGAGCCAACTCAGACCCATGGCATTATTTTTAGAGCTCCGTGATCATTTGCTAGGGTTTACATTGCACACAGGGACAATTTTTCTTCAAAATCAGTTTATGATGAAATGGAGATGAATTTTCCAAAAGTGAAACAAGTGTTTTTCAATAATAGACCTGCAACGCAACTTCCTTTGGGGGTCCTCGGGGAAAAATCGAAAATGGGCACTGGTCAAATGGATCACTGTTTTCATGCCAAAGAGGGATGGAGGCTTAGGTCTTCGAGAGCCATATCACAGTAACATAGTGATGGGAGCCCGGATCTGTTGGCAATGGATGTCTGCGCCACACACATGGGCTCTACTCTAGACTGCTAAATATGCCAACAATAGACCGCCATAGGATCTCATCAGACTGACAACGGTTGACGTGGGATCCTTGATATGGAATGCTTCCAAACAACATCAAGTCATGATACAAGAGCACAGCTTCTGGGAGGTAAGAGATGGGAGCACTGCATGCTTCTGGGTTGATTCTTGGCAACAAAGACCCAAGTTAGTAAACATTATAAGGCCTTAGTTACAAGTGGACTCGATTAATCATCTAGTTGAAAATTTCAAACAGTACTGGTCTTCATCCACCATCCAGGGATATCGACAATGGAAACAAGTAGCTCAAATCTTAGATCATGGGCACGAGGATACACACAAGGAAAATGATAGAGAACTTAACAGCAGGAAGATCACACACTCAGAAAAGAAAGATCTTCTTCGATGGGGACATACTCCTCGTGGCACGTTCACCACCAAGGAAGCTTACATGATGATGACACCCTCCCAAGACCCAAAAGATTCCTTATGGACTCAAATATGGTCCCCAGGCATTTGGCCCAAAGTTTCGACCTTATTATGGCTCCTATGTCATAAAAGAATCCTTACCTAGGACAATCTCATTAAAAATGGATTCATAGGACCCTCAAGGTGCCCCAACTGCTCAAACCACAATGAAACCATTCAGCATCTTATGGACACTTGTTTCTTAGCAAAAAAATTATGGGAAAAAATTAGCTTTAGATGCAAAAAAAGCGGGAAAAATTTCAGGGGACATAGTCAGCACCATACGCAACTAGCCTTTAGCTCCATACAATAGCAAGTTATTAAATTCTCTCTGGACACTTCTTCTGGGACTTATTCTATGGACAATATGTAAGGAAAGGAACAAGTTAATTTTCAAGAATCAATGCACCCATTTATATATTATATGGAACAATTTTTGCCGTAACATCCAAGAAACTCTGGCTATCCATCAATGGCAGGACGAAGATTTTCCTAATAAAAATCTGGAAAAGTCTATCTAGGAGAATTGGAAACTCTCGTTACCTTCAGGTCTCTCCAGTAAACGCTCTCCTCCTACTCATTTAGATTCACCCAGCAATTGGATTCCTCCTTCCAATGGATTGATAAAGATGAATTTTGACGGTGCTTCCAAAGGAAACCCAGGTGATGCAGGCTATGAAGGTATATTCCGGGACCACAATGGAAACCCCCTCTTGATCTTATATGGTTCAATAGGATGGGACTCAAAAAATTTAGCTAAACTGGAAGGTTTATGGCAAGGTCTATGTCTTGCTCAAAATCATAACTATTTCCCTAATGAAATAGAAGGGGATTCTCAAATTCTCATCAATGCAGCCAACCAACTTCTTATGGGAGCTCCAGCGTCCAAGGCGGCGATATTGGAACTCATAGAACAATGGCTAAATCATAATATAGCGATCTCTTTTAAACATGTCAAAATATCTGGTAACAAAGTAGCGGATCTACTGGAAAATAAAGGAGTGGACAGTAATCAAACCTTAAACTCTGGACCCCTCACTGTTCTTAATGATATCTCTCTCATATAGGAATGTACCAATTTGGTGCACAAAGATACAACAATCATGGATGCGGGTGATTTATAGGGGAGGCCATATGGCGAGCTTATGGGCTCGCAAGTGGCATAGCCACATGGCCACCCACAGGCCTCAGCGGCGGGCATTTAGTTTCTCCAACTTCTCCCACAAATGCACATTTACTCTGCTCAATTGTCGATGCCATCTCCGATCCTTCAAAATGAATTCGTTTGGTCATTTCCCTCCCTCTCCTCTGCCACTGAGCTTTAATTTCCCCCCTAGATTCTCGGAGTCGAGCTCCCGAAAACCTACAGTCTGGCGCTATAGTCACCTCTGTTGTATTGAGGTGGTTCCCGGCCTGCACTTCTCTCAGAGTCTTCTTTGCAGATTGAATTTTGGCTCGGTGGACAGCCATTCCTTGGCTTCTGGGTCCTCGACTCCTATGGTTTCTCATCCTACTACTAACTCGGCTCAAGGCTCTCATCCTCCCCACCATTCCATCATGCCCCTTCTGCGCCATCGCATGCACTGCCGCCGCAGTAGCAGCCGAGGCAGAGCCTCTCATCCATCACCTTCTTCCCACTCTGATACATCCCCCTCATCTCTAGAGCATTATCATGGGCACTATCCAACCACTTGCAGTAGGCGTGGTCATGCTTGGAATTCAGGCAGGTCTCGCTCCCTGTCTCTGAATCCTCCCTCCACCAATTTCTCCCTGACGCTGCCTCAACTAGAGACAGCCGCCTCCCCGCAACCCACCCATTATTCTCAGTTCCATTATTCATGCACCTTGGACCGACCGCACATAATTGCTACCATCACTATCTCCTTCAAAGAGGAACCCACCAGTGCAGCTTTTTGACCCAAAAAATTTCAGAAGACTTCCAACCAAGGAGCTCCATCCGTAGCAGAGAAGAGTGGCCCAGCCTCCAGCAGAAAAATTAAAGGCATCGACAGCAGCAGCGAAGATTGGTCGGGCGGTAAAGATGCCCTTGGAAAATCTCGTGCCACCACGAAGTCCTGGAACACTGCAGATGCCACCCATGACAATCTTGCAGAAAAAAACGATGAGTATAGGTGTCTTATTATGGAAGAGACACCTCCCTCCCCAAATGACACCTAAGTACTCAGGTTCTTTCTGGATTCTAGTTTCTGGTTCCAAGCTTTTTGGGCCTTTTTATATGGTTTCTAGTTTTAGGTCTATCTGATAACTGCAAACATTTATCTTTTTTCCATGTGCGACGCTGGTTTCCCCTTTGCGGGCAACGATAGAACAACCAAATGGACTGGTTTCCCCTTTGAGGGCAGTCCCTATTTTGTTATTTTGGATAATTATGCCTTCGGAATAGGCTAGAACAGCAGAAGCCCGAGCCTCCATGTATTTTATGTTACATTAATATATTTTAGTCTTATTTAGAAAAAAAATAATAGAACAATGAACAAAAAACCGCTTCATTCTATGCACGGGTGTTATGATTTGAGAGAAATTCCAAAAATATAGTTGCTCCATATCATTCTCTGCACTTTTGAACAGGTTGTCTTCAAGTCAATTTTTCATGGGTTTGGAGAAGGGTTTTGCAGTGCTTGATGAATCCATTTTGTAGCCAAAATCCTATGCTTTCCAGCCATACCACTTTCATCCCAAAATTCCTCTTTGAAGGCCTCCAAAATCCTTCTCAAAGTAGGCACGACGCTTTTTCTAAGAGTGCGCTATGTTTCTGCAAATGTTTAGTGATCAAATTCAAACTTGGATTCTAAGAAAATTGGAAAGTATTTTGGAAAACCGGAGGAGGTTGTTTTTTATAAGATTCCAAATAACAAAAACCTCTCTCGGTGTTTCAAAAAAATTTATGGTTAGAGAGATATTGATCCATATTTAAGCCCCATGTTTGCAGAAACGTTTTTGAAAATTCTGGAAAATTGGTCATTACAGAAGCGTCGCGCAGCGGCGTGATGCTTTTCCTATGAGAATAAGAATGAGGAAAAATATATATGGATGGATGAATATTCACCTATACATCAAAGATATGACATTATGTCAACATTTCACCCTCTCATTTTGAAAAAAAAAATGCAAAAAACTTCACTTTTTTCATGCTTTT
The DNA here is from genome assembly GCA_034641835.2 of Pinus albicaulis. Classification (NCBI taxonomy): domain Eukaryota; kingdom Viridiplantae; phylum Streptophyta; class Pinopsida; order Pinales; family Pinaceae; genus Pinus; species Pinus albicaulis. Next base: position 1,284,207,792 of record CM076583.1, on the reverse strand, counting down.
GCCACCTTTTTTACCTCTACGCGGCGCTTCTGGAGTGAGGTTGGGAGAATTAGTTTTGGAAGGCCTTCCAGTGGATATTTTATCAGTTTTAAGGATGGAATGGAAATAGGACACACGGGAATACCTAGCCTAAATCTCATATTTTCAATTTGGTTCCTAAAAGTCAATCAAACGCAACTCCTAAGTGGCATGACGCTTCTGCTGGGAGGTGCAATGCTTCTATCATTGGATTCCATTGGACAGTTGTCAAGCCAAAAAAAATCCAAAATTTGAGGTTTAGATGTCCCATGAGGTGTATTTTTGGTAGGATATTTTTTTTTTACCTTTATTTATGGAGGAATAATGTAATTAATGAAGGAGACACACACTCCTAATTATTAGCTGAATTTGAGGGAATGGTTTCTAACTTCCCTAGAAACTAGGAAATGACTCATAGGATGCATTTATGAAGTGTTTTGGATCAAATTTTGACCCAATTAGGTTTCATGACTTCTATTTTCTATATGCACTCCAAAATCAAGCCATTTTCGGGGTTGGATAATTGTTATTTGCAGTGGAGATTGTACAATATTTTTTCTGAATGAAATCAAAGATAGTGTTGCAGAAATAGTGTTGAGACTCTAGTGGTATGCCTTTGAGAATTTGGTTTTCGTTGTAATCTTATCATCTTGAATGTTATGCTATCCATCTTTCACATATATGCTTCTTTATGTTAATCTTGTCAGTTTATAAACAGAAATCATGCTTTCCATGCTCTGTTTTGATAGGATTTATATCAACATGTTACTGCACTCCTGATGAATGAATTCATTTTAATGCTCATTCTGACTCTCTCTCAGTTCACCTATACACAATGAAAAATTAAGCATGGTCCTAATTTTACCTACCTGGCCTCATCCTTGTCTCTACAACTAAGCCTTTGAAATCCAACTTAAACCCTAGACCTATTTCCTTGACGGTCATCCCTATCCAACAAAAAACTTCAAACAAAAAAAACCCTAATCTAATGAGCATCATAGCCCAAGATCATTATATATCCAGTCATCTCATTGGCTACAAAGTGACATTGAGAGAGCCCTCTATGGTTTTGGTAGGGCTAGCTACCTGACCTAAAGGTTATTTTGTGGTTACCTTCCTTCATTTCCATTCTCAGCCTTGGGAAATGGGGGGAGTGATAAAAAAATTGGCGTCGTTGCCGGGGAGCGAAGGTTAAATATTTTTTGGGAAAGAATGACAAATATTAGCTCTGATTGATGATAGTGAACAGTGTTTAGGCACAATAAAGTTGTGCATATTTCACTGTTAGGTCCCTATATTACTATTATAGTCCCTTATTGTTATTATTGTAACCCCCTTATTGTTATTATTATACCCCTGTAACCCCCATATTGTTATTATTGTGCCCTTAAATTATTATTGTTAGGTCGGCTAGGATTACATTGTGGCCCCATGGACTCCTATATCTAGAAAGGAGGTTTTGTAATTTGTATCATCCAAGAATTTTTCATTCATCTAATGTATTGGAGATTTCCCCCTCGAAGTGGCTTATTTATAAGGCGTTGATATCTCTTTTCTTCTATTTTTGGAGCTGGTTTCCCAAAATTTGGTATCAGAGCTTTGGATTCTAGGGTTTCGCTCCTCCAAACAGGTCATTGTGGAATTTTCACTATAACTTTTTCTCTACGAAGGTTCAGAAGCTGAAAATTTTAGAGTGTGAAGCGGAAATCCTGAGGAACATCATTGCAAAATTTTAGAGCTTGGTTAGTAACATTTTCGAAGATATGATCTGTGGAAATTAGGTCTTTTGGTAGGATCCTGAATTTCACTTAAAAAGGTCAACACGGAATTTTCACTATACATTTGTTTCCACGAAGGTTCAAAACCTAAAATTTTTAGAGCACGAAACTGAAATCTTGAGGAACATCGTCGCAAAATTTCAAAGCTTGGTTTGCACTATTTTGGGAGATATGATCTGTGGAAGTTAGGTATTTTTCAGGCTCCTGAATTTCATCTCAAAGAGGTGATCGTGGGAAAATATTCATAACTCTCTCTCTGAGCATCGGATTGGAATTTTGTAAAAAGTGACAGAAATTACACAAACTATGGTTTCCTATCTATAAATTTTAGAGCCAAAGGAGTGAACAGTGAGACGTGGAGAGTTGTACAAGTTTGCTCTACTGAAACTATCCATAATTAGGTCATTGTGGGAGATTGGAAATAACTTTGCCTTGAAGAATCCAAATCAAGTCAGACTTGTGGCAATTGAAAGAAGATTTAGGGGGCTACGTCAGGGCCAAATTTCAGATATTGAAGATCTGAAATCATAGAGATAATTCAGTTTCAATATCGAGCTCGTCAAAATCAAGAAAAAGGTGCGTATTTTTTTTTCAAATTGTGTATGTCTTGTTTCAAAAAACAGTTTTAAGTGATTCCAAAGGCCTATTGAGCATAGATATCAGTATTGGGTTCTAAAATGCCTCCTAAAAAGAATTCAACACCCATTAATCCCTCAGAGTACTCTACTATAACTCATGAAGATGAAGAATTGCAACATGATCTATCAAAATTACAAGAGCAAGTGCACGAAAATTCGCTCTCGCAAAGAGCAACAAAAAATGAAATGGATGCTTTGAAGAAAATCATGCAAGCTAAGATGGATGGTTTGAAGAAAGGCATGGAAGCTACGATGGATGGTTTGAAGAATGGTATGGAATAAAAAATGGAAGGTTTGAAGGAAGACATGGAAGGTTTGAAGAAAGGTTTGTCAAAGTTGATACAAGAAATGAGTCCTAATGGCAAAAATATAGTAGATGAAAATCATGATGAGAACAAAACAAATGTTAATCGTGATTTCATAAACTCTACTTTTGGATTAAAGAACCACCATATTCCAAAGATGGATATGAGTAATTTTGATGGCAAGGATCCCGTAACATGGATACTACAGATGGAGCAATATTTTGATCTCAATAATGTGCAAAACACACAAAAGGTATGCATTGCAACTTTACATTTAGAACAAAATACATTTGTATGGTATCGATGGCTTTTCTTCCGTAAAAATTTTTTCACTTGGTCAATTTTTATGGAGGAAATGATAGCACATTATGATGATACAAAATGCAACACCTTCTTTAGCCAATTGATAAATCTCAAACAAAATGATTTAGTGGCGAAGCACATTGAGGACTTCCAAAAATTCAATATAAGGGTAACTGATATTCTAGAGGAACACAGAATTGATCTCTTCATAGGTACTTTAAAGGATAACATCCAACATGAAGTTCACGTTTTGGAACTTTATTCATTGGAGAAGGCATTCAGGTTGGCAAGAAAAATTGAATGTAAAATTATGGCAACAAGGAAGCCTACCACTCACTTCTATAAAGATGGAAGTGTTTCTACTCCTAGATTTCCACAACCTACAAGGTTAAAACCACAACAATTGGAAGAAAAAAGAGCAAAAGGGCTTTTCTACAGTTGTGATAGCAAATACACTAAAGGTCATAAGTGTGCCGAGAAGAAATTATTTTACATAGATTGTGAAGAGGAAGAAGAAAATGAACAAGAAGAGGATATACACCAAGAACCAGCCCTAGAAGAGGAAGAAATGAATCTGACCATATTGTGTAATGCACTGGCAGGAATTACCACTCCTCAAACTCTCAAGATAGAAGGACAAATCAAGAAGAAAAAGGTAATAGTGTTGATTGATTCAGGTAGCACCCACAATTTTATTCATTTTAAGGTAGCCAAGGAATTAAATTGTTTCCTATACCCAGCACCAGAATGTCAAGTGATGGTTGCAAATGGAGTAACTATAAATTGCTCTGGAAAATGCCATAATATCAAGCTAACCATGGGGGAATATGTATTGACTAGTCCAATGCTTGCCATTCCTATGGGAGGTGCCGATGTTGTACTAGGAGTACAATGGTTACAATCTTTGGGGACGGTAGCTTTTAATTTTCAAGAAATTTTCTTGAAATTTTTTTCAGAAGGAAAGGAAGTCGAATTACGGGGTATTGAAGGGAAGCCAGGAAGGATAATAAGCTCTAATGTCATGACAAATATTCTAAAGAAAGAACAACGAGGCGTAATTGCACAATTATGCTCACTAGAAGTTCCGACATCAAAATCATCTATTTCTGCAGATCTCCAACAAGTCTTGGACAATCATTCCAAGGTGTTTGAAACTCCCAAAGGGCTCCCACCTATTCATGATCATGATCATGCTATTCATTTGATTCCAGGAAGTGTTCCTCCAAACATCAGGCCTTATAGATATCCTTATGTCCAAAAGAGCGAAATTGAACATATGATTGCAGAAATGTTAGAGGCGAGTATAATTCAACCTAGTCAAAGTTGTTTCTCTGCTCCTGTAGTATTGGTACACAAGAAGGATAGATCATGGCGCATGTGTCCAGATTATAGGGAGCTCAATAAGCTCACCATTAAAGAAAAAATTCCCATTCCTGTGATTGATGAATTATTGGATGAATTACATGGAGAAATCTATTTTACCAAGTTGGATCTTTGTTCAGGATATCATCAAATTAGAATGAAGACTGAAGATATTTTGAAAACAGCATTTAGAACTCATGAGGGTCTTTATGAATTTTTTTTCATGCCTTTTGGCCTTACCAATGCACCTTCTACATTTCAAGGGTTGATGAATTCCATTTTCAAACCCTTCCTAAGAAAATTTGTGCTATTATTTTTTTATGATATACTAATCTACAGCAGGTTTTGGAAGGATCATGTTCAACATGTTGACAGGGTGCTCAAACTATTTCAGTAGAAACAATTATATGCAAAAACATCCAAATGTTTATTTGGAGTACAAGAGGTGAAATATCTGGGTCATATTGTATCTCACGAGAGTGTTAAGGTAGACCCTAACAAAATTAAAGCCATTAAGGAATGGAAATTCCCCACAACCATAAAGTAGTTGCGAGGATTTCTTGGGTTAACAGGGTATTATTGCAATTTTGTTAATAATTATGGGAGAATAGCAGCACCTCTAACAACTTTATTGAATAAAGATGCATTTTCATGGACTCCTGAAGCAACTAAGGCCTTTGAACATCTTAAAGAGGCAATGTGCCTAGCATCGGTCTTATCTACGCCAGACTTCACAAAAACCTTTATTGTGGAATGTGATGCCTCAAGAAATGGAATTGGTGTTGTTTTAATGTAAGAAGAAAGACCCATTGCTTTGAAATTTGTCTAATCAAAGGAAAGTATTTACAGAAACCTATTTATGAGAAGGAAATGTTAGTGATACTACATGCACTAAATAAATGGTGAACTTACCTAATTGGAAGACACTTCAAGGTAAAAACTGATCATGATAGTCTTAAACACTTTTTGGAAAAAAGAATATCTTCAAAAGAGAAGAAAAAATGGGTCACAAATATTTTGCGTTATGACTTTGAAATAGGTAAAAACTGATCATGATAGTCTTAAACACTTTTTAGAAAAAATAATATCTTCAAAAGAGCAGCAAAAATGGGTCACAAAGATTTTGGGTTATGAATTTGAAATAATATATAAAAAAAGGAAGCTAAATGTTGTTGCAGATGCACTCTCAAGAAAGAATGAAGAGGTGGAAGCATTGCTTTGTGCCATTTCTATTATCCAACCAGATTGGATAATCGAAGCAAGAGATGAATGGAAGAAGGACGAAGAAGTGTGGACACACATTCAAAAGTTGCAGTAAGATCCTAGTAAATATGATACATTTAGTTGGAAAAATGATTCCTTATGGTACAAAGATCGCTTATATCTTTGTAAGAATTCCCAACTAAAACAAAATATTCTTTTGGAATTGCACACTTCTCCTTTAGGAGGACACTCAGGATTTTTAAAAACTTACCACAGGGTGAAGAAAGAATTTTTTTGGGATGGCCTTAAATCTAATATTCAAAAGTTTGTGGCGAAATGTTTGGTTTGCCAGTAGAATAAAGTTGAGACAATTAAGACCCCGGGTCTTCTACAACCTTTATCCATTCCAAGTCAACTTTGGGAGGATATTTCAATGGATTTTATCACAGGTTTACCTAAGTCCGAAGGAAAGAGTGTCATCATGGTGGTAGTTGATAGACTTACCAAGTATGCACACTTTTGCGCATTAGCTCATCCATTTAAAGCAAGTACAATTTCTATTACATTTATGGACACAATTCAAAAGCTACATGGGAACCCAAGGGTTATTGTGAGCGATAGAGATCCCATTTTTACTGGAAATTTTTGGACAAAGCTATTTTCTTGTTTGGGTACTCAATTAGATCATAGCTCATCTTATCATCCTCAATCTGATGGTCAAAATGAGATAGTAAATAAATGTTTGGAAGGATATCTTCATTGTTTTGTATCTAATAAACAAACACAATGGGTCAAGTGGTTACCTCTCGCTGAATGGTGGTATAACACTTCCTTCCATACTGCAGCAAAAATGACCCCATTTATGGCACTTTATGGATATCATTCACCATCCATCACATCATATTTAAGAGAAAATTCAAAGGTTCAAGCAGTGGAAGATCACATTGAGCATCAACAAGAAGTTCTCCAACTCTTAAAGGATAACCTGAATTTGGCACAAAATCGAATGAAACAATAGGCACATCAACATCGTAGCGAGAGAATTTTTGATGTAGGAGACTGGGTATTTTTACGGCTACAACCATACAAACAAATGTCCCTCAAGCAAGATAAGAAGGATAATAAATTATCACCAAAGTAATATGGTTCTTACAAGGTGGTTCAAAAGATTGGTACTATGGCATAAAAATTGGAGCTTCCTGCTTCTTCGCGAGTGCATCCAGTTTTCCATGTTTCATGCTTAAAGAAGGTTATAGGTGAAAATCTTCCAATTCAAAAAATAATGCCAGAACTTGATGAGGAAGGAAAATTCATATTGGAACCTAAAGCGGTCACGGAAACAAGAACTCGACAGCTACGGAATCGATCAATTTCAGAGTATCTCATCAATTGGAAGAACTTACCCACTGAATATTCTACATGGGAGGATGAGAATTTTATACAGAAGCACCCAGAGCTACTCAAGAGTTGAGGACAACACTTTTTTGAAGGAGAGGGGCATGTTAGGTCCCTATATTACTAGTATAGTCCCTTATTGTTGTTAGTGTAACCCCCTTATTGTTATTATTGTACTCTTGTAACCCCCATTTTGTTATTATTGTGCCCTTAAATTATTATTGTTAGGTCGGCTAGGATTACATTGTGGCCCACTAGGATTACATTATGGCCACATGGACTCCTATATATAGATAGGAGGTTTTGTAAATTGTATCATCCAAGAATTTTTCATTCATGTAATGTATTGGAGGTTGCCCCCTCGAAGTGGCTTATTTCTAAGGCGTTGATATATCTTTTCTTCTATTTTTGGAGCCGGTTTCCCAACATTCACCTGGAGACTTCAGTTTCAAAGAATTCAAAAGTTCATAGTTTTCATGGCGTATCCACTGTTCAAAAACTGGTAACTTGAAGAACTTTTTGGTGACTTCATTGTTTTCAATATGGATTCAAGTGCTAGAAGGTATGATCTTGTGCATTGGGATCATGTTCCACGTTTTCCAAATCATATGCCTTAGGTAGATTGTCAAACATACTTGCCAAAATTCAGAGATGGAAAAGGTGATGATGCTACACTTCATTTAATAAGATTTCTATAATGTTCCAAAATTTTGAGGAATATTAAATTTTGTTAATTTTATGAAGAAGGTGAATAAAATGGGTAGGATACCCATTCTTTGCATGATTAGAGAATAAAAAATCCTCTAATTATGAAAGAGGATCATGTTTGGAGTTGGATTTCACACCTCCATGTGTGAAAGGAGGTTTTTGCATAAGGCTAGGCCAAGGTAGACCAAGTCAAACTGCGTTGGCATGAGTTGGAAAGCACAAAGTGGGACAACATAGGAGGGAAGCTTCTAGAGGAAGGGAAACCCTAATTAGAAGTAGGTTCCATGGATGGAGGCTCACTTGTTTAAAAGAGGAGCAAGGCAGCCATTCAGATTATCATTGATCATTTTACATTTGAGTCTTGGACACTTGTTGCTGCCTCTTGCTGTTCATCAAAGCTGCAGTGCCTTCGGGCACAAGTCCTGTTTAGGATTTCCTATCCTTCTTGAGGAGCTCATCAAGGATTGCACTCCATTCCCCATATTCCGGCATGCAGGCCATAGCTTTAGCCATCTACATCAGTGCAGTTTTTGTAGCAGACATTGTGTAGTGTTGTTGTGTGTTGCTGGGGCGGTTTTCCACAACACCATCCTTGGCTAGTTTTTCAGAGGAGGGAGGTTCCATCCCTTGGGAGATCAGAAAAGGTGGTTCTTGAGCACATCCCACCATCTTTGGCATCATGCCAACCACATTCCATCATTGGCAGCATAGTCCCTCTCTTAGACAACGATCTTCTTGGTAAATATTTGCTGTGAGGGATTATCCGGCATTTTGGAGGGTGAAATATTGGTGAGAGGATCAGCCTTTCACTTCAGATTTCCATTGGAGGAGGGTTCTTCATTTTTTCTAGCCATTTCAGCCTTCTCCATGTATTTCTAGCTCTTGAGTTGCAACTGCTACTGCAACTCTGGCATTTTTGTATTATAGCATTTTGCATAGATTTCAGCCAATCCTCTTAAAGGATTGTTGTATTGTATTTTCAGGGGTTCAGATCTTACTCCCCCTTCTTCATTTGAGCCCACATTGTTATATCTTTGCATTTTTATCATTTATGTAGCAGTTCCTCTCTAAAACTACACAGTCATGGCCTAGGGCTCTCTTTATGCAGCAGTGTATTCCCTATTTTCATGTACAGGTTTCTTGAGGCTCCTAGTGCCTTGCTTGAGTGATCTATTCCTCAAGGATTTGTATACTTATTTGCTGCTATTTCTTAATATGATGGCCATTGGATTATTCGGCATTTCATGTGTACATGTATCACTACTATTTCCATTTGATGTATTTGTTATTGTTGTAGCTACAATGTTGGGGTTATCTTAAGAGATTCCCAATCTTGTTGTTTCTCCCTCTTGGGGATATTATCCCTTGACAAAAATCTATAGACAGATTCTGCTAGTGGGCCAGATAGCCTCTAGAACTCATCCTTCTTTATGAAGGTGACAAATCCAGTAAATTACCCTACAATATATCTCTGGAACATATTTTCTTGTCGATTGATAATGTTTCTGAAAAAGGAACATTACAGTGGTATCAGAGCATCGAACTTGGCATAGCCTGTGAGTTTGATTTCAGAGGAGAATAATGAATAAGATGAGCCTGAGCTCATCTATTTTTGGAATAAAGAAGAGCCTCCCTAAGAAGGAGGAGAAGAAAAGGGGATAAGAGGAAGGTGCATGCACTTCCTAATCTCTTGAAGACCAGCATGGGAGATGCTTGGATTTTCAGATCTTAAGCAAGTACCTGGGTGACTATAAACCCCATTCTGCAACATTCAGGGGAGCTACAACGTTCCCACAGTCTATTCAGCAGATGGAGGAGGGAAGGCCCTGTGGAAAAGGAGAAATTAGAGGCAATATGCTTTTATTGTCTACATTTGATGGGGTTACTTCAGCTAGAGCTTGGGTGAAGAAGCTGGAGGCATTTGTATTGCTGCATCCAGTGGTAGAAAGGGAAGCAGTGGATATTACAGCGTTGCACTTGGAGGAGCAGCCTTCAACATCCATGGATGGGGAAGCCATTGCATGGGAGGGAGAAGCCTTTTCAGCCACACAAAGTCATCCCAAGACCCACCAAGGTATGAGAAAAGTTCCACATTTACTTCAGAAATCAATCTTAAGGATGGTGGAATTTCATATGAAGAGGTCCAAGGATCAAATCACATGGCCACTTTAGGGCCTCTTGATTGTACTACGCTATGCAAAGGGTTAAAGGAGGAGATGAACCCACATCCTCATACATATTTGATGGGTTGCATTCAGCCTTTGAGGTGGGAGTGTGAAATTTTGGAGGATGAAGTGAACCATGACACCTCCATGGAAAATCATGAAACAAGTTGTGAACCGGAGGAGGAGACAGCTGCTACACCATTGGAGGAATTAGCAGCGCTGTTGAACATAGGTGGAGAGGAGACATCACCTCCATCAAATTTGGATCCTCATAGATCCAACATATTCATGGGTGAGAGGCCTTTCCTAAGAGGTCTCCAAGGAGCTACATTTCAAACTCTCGTGAAATGCAAGGAGCAAGAATTGGTTTGGGAGGATGGTGACCCTCATGGGAGGAGTACCAAAGAAGAGAAGAAGTGGCAGGGTGTTTACATCATTGGGAAGCAAGGAGAAGGGATACATATTTCTGATATAACCTATATATTAGTCATGATACCTTCATCACATGAGTCATATGATGTGAGCATGAGGAGGAAGCAAGCACTTGAGTTGCTTGGGATTGATGGGAGAGAGCACAAGAAGATTTTCTCTCATATGATTGATGGTGTTTCAGGAGTAGACGAGGGCACTCTCATAGTGCAAGGGGATCACTCCTTAGCTGGGATTTATTGGGAGGCATTTCCCTCTTGGGAGAAGCTTCATATTTGTAGCAGCATCACCAAAGTTGTTCATGGCAAGGAGCATGTCAAGGAACAAAGATTGGCATGGGCAGAAGCCTTTTTGCATGAGCTCACAGCATTGTCATTTGGGAGGAGGATCACATGCAAAAATCCATCTATCATCTCACTTCCAGCCTATGGTAAGAGTCTTGTGTGTACCTTTGCTTATTTACATACTCTTATCATTATGATGCAGTGCAGGGCTTCTCAAAGGGGCAGATTTTTCATGTTGCTCCATGAGAAAAATTGGGCCATACCATGTGATGGAGACAACCATCTTTCATATGGCCTTGGGAAAGTGTTACCTTCCATGTATGTTCACTATTTATATTCAGAAATTTACCATGCATTATCATATATAAGAACATACATTGTTATTCATGAGTTGAAAAACAACTTTCCATATCATTTCTCAAAGCAGCAGTTTGGGAAACTGTGTTGTGACCACTTGGGAGACTATTGGTACATCTTTGCACAACATGAAACCTTCAATAATTACATAATTTTATTGCTGAGTATGGTCTCCTTGGCTGATATTTATTTTTTCTCAATGGAAGACATGATCAAAGGAGAGACACATGGGATGAATGTGTCCTCGATGAGGAAGGACTCCCATATTTTCTGCAGTACATGTTCTAAGAGGAACATGAGAGGAGGCATGGCTACAGCCACATATTTGCTTACTTGTGGGGTGAGCCATGGGTTTAGTAATTTTATCCATCCATTGTATGTATATGTGCAGGTATTTGACCTTATTTTGCTGATTCACTCATCTATTTACTATTTAGTAGTAGATGTGATATTTGTTGTACAATACTTGCCATGTTATTTTCTGCAGCTGCAGTGGATGAGGTTGCATTGTTACCCTATGAGGCATTGTTTGCATTTTTATGCACATGGTATAACCTACAGAAAACATGTCATGAGGGAATTCTATGGTGATCTTGTCCTATTCATCATAGATGACATGTCTTGGACCAGCCGGATTATCATTGATGGAGGAGAGATCCTTGGGGGATTACTCTTCATTTTTCCATTTGAGGGAAATACATTTGTAGCCCATGATCACTAAATACTTTTCACCTATCATAAGTGTAGAGGAGGACATCAAGGGGCAGTCTATAAAGCTTTCCATGATCATATTTCAGCCCACCTTCATTTCTGGAGCTCAAGGTGGAGGGAGATTTTCCATGAGTTGCCTTGTTGTGAGGCAGCTTATTTTTTTTCATGATTGATGGCTTGAGGATGAGAGATTCATATTGGGATGATAATTCCCACTATATATATATATCCAATCTCATGCCTCAAGGAGGCCGTTGGACAACTCTTTTTCCTTCATGATAGTTGTTTCTACATGATAGCTATTTGGGGATGTTCACCCAAAGGCTAGATTGCATATGTTGGAGGGACAGTTCGAAGACTTTATTGATGGTATGGCATCCTTTCCTTGAAGAGGAAATCACATAAGGATGCTACAGGAGGAAGGGCAGAAGGGAATTCAGTCTATCCTTGCAATTTCTTGAAGGCAAGCAATATTTTGAGAGGGGAGGACTGTAATGTTCCAAAATTTTGAGGAATATTAAATTTTGTTAATTTTATGAATAAGGTGAATAAAATGGGTAGGAGACCCATTCTTTGCATGATTAGAGAATAAAAATCCTCTAATTATGAAAGAGGATCATGTTTGGAGTTGGATTTCACACCTCCATGTGTGAAAGGAGGTTTTTGCATAAGGCTAGGCCAAGGTGGACCAAGTCAAACTGCGTTGGCATGAGTTGGAAAGCACAAAGTGGGACAACATAGGAGGGAAGCTTCTAGAGGAAGGGAAACCCTAATTAAAAGTAGGGTCCATGGATGGAGGCTCACTTGTTTAAAAGAGGAGCAAGGTAGCCATTGAGATTATCATTTATCATTTTACATTTGAGTCTTGGAGACTTGTTGCTGCCTCTTGCTGTTCAGCAGAGCTATTGTGCCTTCGAGCACGAGGAGTCCTGTTTAGGATTTCCTCTCCTTCTTGAGGAGATCATGAAGGATTGCACTCCATTCCCAATATTCCGACATGCAGGCCATAGCTTCAGCCATCTACATCAGCGCAGTTTCTGTAGCAGACATTGTGCAGTGTTGCTGGGTGTTGCTGGGGAGGTTTTCCACAACACCATTCTTGGCTAGTTTTTTTGAGGGAGGTTCCATCCCTTGGGAGATAAGAAAAGGTGGTTCTTGAGCATATCCCACCATATTTGGCATCAGGCCAACCACATTCCATCATTGGCAGCGCAGTCCCTCTCTTAGACAACGTTCTTCTTTGTGAATATTTGTTGTGAGGGATTATCTGGCATTTTGGAGGGTGAAATCTTGGTGAGAGGATCAGCCTTTCACTTCAGATTTCCATTGGAGGAGGGTTCTTCATTTTTTTCAGCCATTTTAGCCTTCTCCATGTATTTACAGCTCTTTATTTGCAACTGCTACTGCAACTCCGACATTTTTGTATTATAGAATTTTGTATAGATTTCAGCCAATCCTCTTAAAGGATTGTTGTATTGTATTTTCAAGGGTTGAGATCTTGCTCCCCCTTATTTATTTGAGCCCACATTGTTATATCTTTGTATTTTCATCATTTATGCAGCATTTCCTCTCTAAAACTGCGTAGTCATGGCCTAGAGCTCTCTTTATGCAACAGTGTATTCCCTATTTTCATGTACAGTTTTCTTGAGGCGTCTAGTGCCTTGCTTGAGTGATCTTTTCCTCATGAATTTGTATAATTATTTGCTGCTATGTCTTAATATGATGGCCATTGGATTCTCTGGAATTTCATGTTTACATGTATCACTGCTATTTACATTTGTTGTATTTGTTATTGTTGTAGCTGCAATGTTGGGGTTATCTTAAGAGATTCCCAATCTTGTTGTTTCTCCCTCTTGGGGATATTATCCATTGACAAAAATCTATATACAGAGTCTGCTAGTGGGCTAGGTAGCCTCTGGAGCTCATCCTTCTTTATGAAGGTGAAAAATCCAGTAGATTCCCCTACAGTCTATCTCTGGAATAGATTTTCTTGTCGATTGATAATGTTTCCGAAAAAGGAACATTACAATTTCATATGCATGTGTGTAAGTTGAATATTAGTTTCCATGAAGATTATTTAATGAAGATGTTCATGATCACATTAGAAGAAAAAGCACGGTTTTGGTATGAAAGCTTGCCTCCTGCTTGTATTTATTCTCTCAAGGATTTTCACTAAATATTTTTTGAGAAGTATAGAGAAACCTATCCTTCTTTTATTTTGATTGAGGTTTGTTGTGATCACTTTGAGAATTTTCTTCAAGAGCCAGAAAGTTCTTATGGTGATGAAGAGTTTATGGATGATGAAATCTTGGATGCTTTGAATGAAAACCCTTTTCACCGCCATGAGAAGATCACAGATTCTACCCTGGATGATAACGAACTTGAGCAGAATTATTCAAATGATGACATCGATCTTCCATATTTCGAAGTTGATGATAATCTGCAGTATTATTTCCAATATTCAAGTGATCAAGATATATATCAAGATGTTCTATCTAGCTACCCTTCATCCCTTTCCTCTTCTGAGTTTTAATTCAGGAAGAAATATATGCATATCAAAATTTTGAGTTTTCTTGTATAGAAACTCTAGAGAGTCATGATTTATCCGTTGAGGTCAAAAACAATGTACAACAGGTTTTTTGTCTTGATTTTGATGAACATGCTCAGTAGCCTTCTAGTGATCAAGATATTGAATTTTTTCAAAGCCAAGACAATTCTCTTTTTGATATACATGAAAAGCCACTTGTAGATATTTGTGTTGATGCTGATTTGGATACCTCAATTGAAGATCAACAAGAACTTACAAATCTTGTCTTTGATCTAGATGATATGGAAGATAACATCGCTGCATTTTTATTTAATAAGGATCAACCAAATGAAGAAGAACAATCATCCATTTTATCTGATAGCATCACCCTTCTTCTTTTTGGTCAAAAAGAGCTAATGTTTCATGATTTTCAAGACCCCTTGGGCAGCCTTTTGCAAGCATAAGAAAAGGTGGAGTTTGTTTTGTTCACCAACACAGGATTTGGGCTTAGATTTCATTTTAAGTTGCCATTTACTCAATCTTTCTTTATGCCTCGTGGAGTTCAATACAAGAATCAGTCAAGTAGTCATTTACTTGATTGGTTACATTGGATCTTTGACTTCACTTGATCAAGCGATTTATGGACCAGTTAGAGTAGGTAAGGTGTGGTGAATAAAATCAACATTCTGATCATCCTTTTCAATGTAAGTTTCCAATAGAGTTTGTAGTTCATGATGTACAAATCAACTTTCGGTTTCATTTGAGTCAGTCTGAGGATTGTAGCTGCATTGATTCCATTGCCCAATGGATGAGGCTACGTGGTTTACAGTGTTCTTAACACCTCCTGAAGGAGATGACATCCCTAGCTGGAGCCAATGTTACTATCTAAATGTTCAGTAATCAAACATACTCTTTCAAGTTTTCTTGGTAGTGATCCTAGGTCAAAATTTCATGTTTTCAAACCAATTTTCAAATAAAATTTTGTTCACTAAATGTTTTCTAGGTTTGAAATGATACTCCCTTCACTCCATTCACGACCATTGTTATCACCAAATTGATCTTGATTGGCTGCTCATCAATCAACTCAATGTAACTCTTTCAAACCACTTCTAACTAAAGATTAGCCTCTTCAATTTGAGAGGGCTCTCTCAATGGGGGTTGATGATTTTGAATAATGATAGTACTAGATGGATAACTCTATGGAATTGTAACTTGTTTTTTATGATTGCAGGTTGAAAAAATCAGGCTTCCTACCATTGGGCTTATGGAGTCAACAATCAATAGTCTTAGTGATAGTGGTTCTTCACATGGAAGTTGAGGCAGATAGAGGTTTTCAAAAGAGATAATTCACATGTACAACATAGGAAAACACAGTCATTTCATCACTAAAGGATTTCAGAGCATAATATTATGAATTTTGAGTAATTAGGGATGAAATCTACTGAAAATGATTAAACATAAGATAAATATCAATAAGACATCAAAAAACTCATGAGAATCTCACGTCTAGAAGTATAATTTCACTTTGTATTACTAATAATAGTCCAAAAACATACAAGCAGCACTTTGGTGAAAATATTCTCCAACCCTTTGCTTCTTCGATGTTTTTTCTATAAATATACATTCTTTACAATATGGATGATATTCCTGGTGGCTACATCCTCGAATTCTACTATGAAACCTTTCATAACTGAAATCAATAACTTAAAACAGAAAACTGACAGTTACCTTTGAAGAAACAAAATCCTAATAGGACTCAATCTCCTATTTATTACATTCCTCTATCCTATCTGTGAAACATTTACATGATGGTTACAAAACTAATTTCACATGCTCGAAGGAGACATGACCAAGTTCACCACCACTTTACATATTTATAGCAACCCTAGATCTGTGGAACATAACCCTGCTTTTTAAGAATGGATGACCTTCATCTTCAACGATGTTTTGACTGATGACCTAGCTGCATGGAGCTCCCTTTGAGTCATAAATATCTGCTAACAAGATCCATTGACATGTTGGAGGTCTCCAGCTAGCAAAAAATTCTTTTAATATGCTCAAAATATTTCAACAATTATTCGCTACAAAAACTGGACAATTTCGTAGCGAGTTTTAGTAACGCGAGAAAAGTGGATTTTCCATCCATCTTCTTCACTTATTTGATGTTCCATCATCTTCATAATGTCATGACACCTTACCATCATGGATCCCTCTCATTAAAACATGCTAAAACTGAATTTAAATGCAAAAAGGCACCTATAGGTTTTTTCGTAGCGTATTTCTGGCTACAAGCCTGGGGTACGCTACGAAACTGTGCAAAAAAACCAGAAATTGCTCCTTTCAAAATTATCTTCAACAATTATCCTTCAGCTGAAAAATTTAGGTTCTCTGCATGTTATGAACCTCCTAAAACATATTCCATCTTACCTAATCACTCTTGTGGTGTTTCCTCCTCGTTTACAATCAGTTGACTAATGGGATCCTCTACCACTGTCATTTTCAATCCTTTCTTTTCCAACTCTACATGAATCAGATCCAATTACTCTTCTAGATCTTTCACTTTGTCATTTTTTTGAGATTCAACAAGATGATGGGATTAGTGAAAATATTTGCCTTCACTAAGTGGGTCTGCAGGCTATTTTTGGCGCAAAGTCTATTTTTAGACTATGTCTATTTTTAGACATGTCGATCATATTCTATGAGTTGCAAGATGTTATTTGTGGATTGTTGGTCAAGTTGGAAAAATAGATGGACTTCTATTTTTAGACATATTGGGCAGAATCTATTTTTAGATTGCTAGTCTAAAAATAGATATGTCGAATATTATTAGCTCTTAATAATATTTGGACTCTAAACATTATCTTATTCTCTTGGAGCACTTCAGTTAAGTGCATAGATGTGGCACAACAGCTGACAGAAGGAATTACACTATTCTTGAGGGTTTACTGGAGCTAATGCATGAGGAATTTAGTTATAACTCATGTGACATATTTTGGTGGAGTTATAGAAGTAGTTGGTGGAGTTGTATTCAGTTTAACTCAATTAGACTCAGTTGAGCTAGTTGTATCTAGTCTAACTGATTGATACACTAGTGAGAGTAGTGTGAATTAATTAGTTAATTAATTCACTAAATAATAAATCATTAATAAACTGAAGAATGCATCAGTTAACTACAGTGCATGGACAGTTTTAGTGGAGACCAGTGGAGAGGTAGGTGAAAGAGAAAGTGTGACTATCAGTTGTGACTATAGTGATGCATTGATTGCATCCAACACTCAGAGGAGATGCCAATGAGGATTGTGTGAGCAAGGCTAGCTGAATTCGAGTTCATTTAGAGCCATTCTTTAGCAGGGATTTCACAATAGAGGCAGGCTAGTAGGTGGCAGAGATCAGTGCATGGATTTGCAAGATCGGACCTGATTAGTGTGTAGCGATTGTATTGTACTGAGAGCTTGATATGATCAGCTTTGTATGAGGATTGTTACATGATATCTATGACATATATTATATACAGATATTTGGGGTTTTTAGCTTCAATATTTCTCTTTAAATAGTCTTGTTAATGTGTGTGTTTTTTTATGGTTTGATGTGTGCATTGCAATTGATTTAATTTCCGCATGTGATGATCAATAGTGGAATAGATTTTTTATTGTGCATGAATTTAAAATAGTGTGTGATCAGGAGAATATTGGATATATAACACATAAGATATATAATTTCTACATGGTATCAGAGCGATATTGATCAAACCATATTGCAATTATTGAAGCGGTTGAGTTTTGTGCTGGTGGAATTCGAATTTGCTGCAGTGTTTTCTTGGTGTCAAAGTTGAGCATTCATCGAAATTTCTTTCAACGAATTGCGATTGGAGTATGCCCTTGATGGCAGATTGAATTATATTGCATGGAAGGATAGGATGGAGGCAATGCTGGATTATAATGGGTTGAAGGAGTTCATAGATGCAGAAATTCCAAAACCTGCTTCTAGCGATGCAGCCGCACTTGACGCATGGAAAAAGAAGACAGAAAAATGTCAAATGATTCTGTTGGAAGGTGTGAAGGATCAGATAGTGTCCAAAATTCATGGTAAATATTCTCCATTCTTGATGTGGAAATATTTGACAGACTTGTTCCAAAGCAGAAGCGACCAGAGGAAGTTGGTGCTTAAAGACAAGCTCAGAAAAATAAAAATGGAGAAAGGCGACAGTATACCCAAGTACCTCACGAAGTTTGTCCACTACAAGGATGAGATGGGAAGTGTGGGGGTTACTTTAGATGAAGAAGACTTGGTGAGCTTTTCTCTCCTTGGGCTTCCGAAGAGTTGGCATAGCTACGAGGACTCTGTCAATGGTCGGGAGAAACTGCCAGGATGGGAGCGACTTTGGTCAGATCTTGTGCAGGAGGAGATAAGGCGGGGTACCAGGGATGGATCTTCATCAAAGAATGAAGATGAAGAAAATTTCACTTTGGCTCCCAAAGAAAGGAAAGGGAAGGGAAAGAAAAATCCTTCTCAATCCAGTGCGAAAGGCAAGAAGCAGGACTTGTCCAAGGTGAAGTGCTTTCACGATCACCAGCATGGACATTATGCCACTAATTGTCCACAGAAGAAGAAAAATAAGTAGGCTGCTGGATCTACAGCTAGAGAGGTCTTAGCCTCGCAGTTTGAGCTAGATTTTTCATTGGTCCCATGCTTGGTTTCAAGTGTGATGGGATCAGTGTGGTTTCTTGACAGTGGTGCGTCTTTCCATATGACCGGAGACAAAGATTTGTTTAGTGATCTGGATGAGAAGGATCTTAGAGTGCACATCGAGATGGGCGATGATGGTAGATACAGTGCGACTGTTATCGATACCATTTCCTTTGGGAGGGAGTCTGGTAAACCTTTCATATTGAAGGATGTCATGCATGTTCCAGGATTGAAGAAGAATCTGATCTCTGTGGTGATGTTGGAAGACAAGGGTTATGATGTTGTCTTTAGCAGGGAAAGGCTTTCCTGCACAGTAAAGCAACTGGTGAAACCCAGAGGATAGGGGTTCGAGTTAAGAACCTTTATCAATTACAGGTAGATGGCTGTGCAAAAATGGAAGGCAAAGCAGAAGGAGTGGTGAGCCAGGATGAGGGCGAATTGTGGCACAAGAGATTGGGCCATCTTCACCATGGCACTTTGAAAATTTTGTAGCAGATTTCTACCGGGCTTCCCAAGGTTACACTTGCACAGTCAGATCAGTGCAAGGGATGTACTTTTGGAAAATTTGTGAAGACCACTTTTCATGAGAAGGATATTCGCGCCACGATGATCCTTGAGAGAATTCACACAGACGTGTGTGGACCTTTCTCAGTAGCTTTGACAGCAAAGCACGGGTATTATGTGATATTTGTTGATGAATTTTCTCGTAAGTGCTGGATCTTCTTCATGCAAAAGAAGAGCGAGACATACTCAAAGTTCTTTGAGTTCAAGGTGCTGGTTGAGAAATATTCGGGGAAGCAGGCGAAAGCTCTTAGGAGCGATAATGGTGGTGAATACATCTCTGGAAAATTCAAAGACTTTTGCAGCGCAGAAGAAATTCGAAGAGAGCTCATATCGCCTCATAACCCATGACAAAATGGGGTCACGGAGAGAAAGAACATAACGATCGTGGGTGTTGCACGGGCGATGCTGCATGATCAAGGCCTTCCCATACACTTGTGGGCTGAAGCATGCAACATTGCGGTTTATGTGCAAAACCGTTGTCCTCATAGAGTACTTGGCATGAGTACACCTGAAGAGGCATTTTCTGGTAAGAAGCCTGATATTTCTCATTTGAAGATTTTTGGCTCACCTGTTTACATTCATGTGACAAAGGATGCTAAGAAGAAGCTGGAGCCAACCAGAGAGGTTGGGATATTTGTGGGGTACACAGAAACACCCCACAATTATCGTGTGTATTTTCCAGACAGTCGAATGACTATTGTGTGACGGGAAATCAAATTTCATGAGGAGAAATCCATGACGTTGTTGCTTGAGAGGGAGCTACACTTGCATGCAGATGAGGAGCTACTTGTTCCTAAAGATGAGCCTCTGGATGTGGATCAACCACAAGAGGAGGTTCATGGAGTGGAAGAAACCACTCATGCAGCGCCAAACATTAGAGGGTGGAAGCGCACTACAGAAGCTGAGCGACTGAATCTTGATGCAGCGCAAAATGTAGGAGCACCTACATCACAGCACAGACAGAGACAGTCACATGACCGATTTCCTAGATACATGGCTCTGATGAGCAAGTGTATCATGATAGAACCATCTTCTTTCGACGAAGCTGTGGAGGATCCCGCATGGGTAGATGCCATGTTGGAAGAGTATGATTTTATTGTCAGAAATAGTGCATGGGAGATTGTCCAAAGGCCAGAAGGGAAATCAGTGGTAGGTTTGAGATGGATCTAGAAAGTGAAGCAAGCTACTGACGGGAGCGTCGAGAAGTACAAGGCAAGATTTTCTGCCCAGGGCTTCTCACAGATCGAGGGGATAAACTATGAAGAAACCTTTGCACCTGTCGCAAGGTATTCTTCCATACTGACCATCCTTGCTCTCTCAGTGAAAATGGGTTGGCACATTCATCAGATGGATGTGAAGACTGCATTCCTCAACGGAGTCATTGAGGAGGAGGTGTACATAGAGCATCCTGAAGGATTCGAAATCTTCAGCAGCGAGTCGCATGTGTGCAAGCTCAAAAGAGCGTTGTATTGGCTGAAACAAGCACCTCGTGCTTGGTACACACGGATAGACAATTATTTCACCAGACTTGGTTTCGCCAAGAGTGAGGCGGATCCGAACCTATACCAGATTGTGGTGGAGGGTAATTTGTTGATCATTGTACTTTATGTAGATGATTTGATACTAATGGGTGATGAACTGTTGATACACTCATGCAAGGCAGATCTTGCAAAGGAGTTTGAGATGAAGGACTTGGGCCTCCTTCATTATTTTCTGGGATTGGAAATTTGGCAGTGGAAGGGTGGACTGTTTGTGTCTCAAGGCAAGTATTCCCGAGAGATACTGGAGAAGTTCAACATGCAAGGCTACAAGCCTATCGACACTCTTCTTCCTGGTGGTTGGAGGAAAGAGGATGCTACATCGGCAGAGGTAGTGGATGCCACTGTTTATCGACAGTTGGTTGGTTTGCTCATGTATCTAGTCAATACACGACCGGACATATGCTATGATGTTAACCAGCTTTCACAAGCGATGGTTAAGCCTACCAAGCTCTTTAGGAAGACAGGCAAGCATGTCTTGAGATATCTCAGGGGCACATCGGGATATGGATTATGGTACAGACAGTCGGATGAGTTGAAGCTGCATGGCTTCACAGATGCAGATTGGGCAGGGAACCCAACGGAAAGAAAGAGCACATCTGGAGGGATATTCAATATCAAGTCTACAGCAGTTTCTTGGTACAGCAGGAAACAGAGATTCGTGGCACTCAGTTCAGTGGAGGTCGAGTACATGGCAGCAAGTTTGGCTGCATGCGAGGCTATATGGATGAGGAAGATCCTGGTTGGGTTGTTCGGTTCACACTTAGATTCCACTGTGATATATTGCGATAATCAGAGTTGCATTAAACTCTCGGTTAATCCAGTATTTCATGATATATCTAAACATATTGACATCCAGTACCATCATATCAAATATTGTGTGCAGTGGAAGATCATGTTGCTTTCTTACATTCCCACGGAGGATCAGGATGCAGATATTCTGATGAAGGCGCTCACCAAGAGAAAATTCGAATACCATAGAGACAGGATCGGGGTGGCAGATAATCCCTATCTTTTTTAGAGGGAGTGTTGAGATTCAACAAGATGATGAGCATAGTGAAAAGAGTCACCTTCACTAAGTGGGCCCGCAGGCTATTTTTGGCGCAAATTCTATTTTTAGACTACATCTATTTTTAGACATGTCGATCATATTCTATGAGTTGCAGGATGATATTTGTGGATGGTTGGTCAAGTTGGAAAAATAGATGGAATTCTATTTTTAGAAATATTGGGCAGAATTTTTTTTTAGATTGCCAGTCTAAAGATAGATATGTCGAATATTATTAGCTCTTAATAATATTTGGACTCTAAACATTATCTTATTCTATTGGAGCACTTCAGTTGAGTGCACAGATGTAGCACAGCAGCTGACAGAAGGAATTACGCTATTCCTGAGGGTTTACTGGAGCTAATGCATGAGGACTTCAGTTATAACTCATGTGACAGATTTTGGTGGAGTTATAGAAGTAGTTGGTGGAGTTGTATTCAGTTTAACACAGTTAGACTCAGTTGAGCTAGTTGTATCTAGTCTAACTGATTGATACACTAGTGAGAGTGGTGTGAATTAATTAGTTAATTAATTCACTAAATAATAGCTCATTAATCAACTAAAGAATACATCGGTTAACTACAGTGCATGGATAGTTTCAGTGGAGACCAGTGGAGAGGTAGGTGAAAGAGCAAGTGTGACTATCAGTTGTGACTATAGTGATGCATTGATTGCATCCAACACTCAGTGGAGATACCAATTAGGATTGCATGAGCAAGGCTGGCTGAATTCTAGTTCATTCAAAGCCATTCTTCACCAGGGATTGCACAGTAGAGGCAGGCTAGTAGGTGGCAAAGATTGGTGCATGAATTTGCAAGATCGGGCATGATTAGTGTGTAGCGATTGTATTGTACTGAGAGCTTGATATGATTATCTTTGTATGAGGATTGTTACATGATCTCTATGACATATATTATATATAGATAGTTGGGTTTTTTAGCTTCAGGCTTTCCCGTTAAACATCTGTGTTAATGTGTGTGAATTTTTATGGTTTCATGTGTGCATTGCAATTGATTTAATTTCCACATGTGATGATCAATAGTGGAATAGATTCTGTATTATGCATGAAGTTAAAATAGTGTGTGATCAGGAGAATCTTGGATATATAACACATAAGTTAAATAATTTCTACACCTTTAATGCCTTATTCTTGGATTTCAAGTGTAGATTTATCTTTTTGATATGTTTGACCTCTCCTCTTAGTGGCTGAGTCCACTTTATCAAATTTTCAGTATTGTCCAAGGTCTTTGAAACACCGGTGACTTTATCTTCCTAGATTTTTCTCATTTGCTCAAAATGAAATTTCTCAACTCTATGTTTCTTTGCCTCTTGCTTCAACACTAATATCTCCTCACTTGCCACCTTCAACTACTCTTTAAGGGTTTCAATTTCTGATTTTTCACTAATTTTCTCTTTACCCTTCCTTTGTTTGATAACCAACTCTTATTTTGCAGGTGAAGAGAGATCTATGATGCTTGGTGGTTGAGTAGTTTCACTGACCTTCTTAGTCTCTTTGCTGCTTTCCATGACCTTCCTTGCATGTCTTGTCATTGGCTTTCTAGGTTGAAACATGAAACCAGTGTCATCACCTGCAAACTCTAATTTTTTAGATGTCTTACCTTTCTTCAGATTTCTTCTTCCATCTTAATTATCTTCATCTTGGACAATGGGAGTTTCTTCAATGTGAATTGCATGCAATATGTCCTCTAAATTTCCTTTAGCCACTATTTGGCTGCTAGTAACTCTCTTGCTGCTCTGTTTGCTGACTGTTTAATTATGTTTTGCAGGCATTGTTTTAGGTGTGTGAATCTTTTGAAAAGGCTCTGCCTCCATGGTCACTAGTTCTGGAGGAGATGATCTATTCCCTTCTTCAAATTCTTCTTCTACAGTTGGTGATGAAATGTTTCTAGGTTTGGAGGCTCTCTTAGGAGTGACAGCATCAATTTCAAAACCACTCATGAACAAAAAGGAAGTCCAATCTCTGTCTAGTCTCTTTAATTCCTCTAACACCAATAGCTTGATCAAACCATGATGAAAAATAGAAGTTTCATTTCCTTCTGTTTTAACTTGAACCTTATCTGAAATTTCACCTAGACTTCTGTATAAATAAAATGGCAAGTCAAGTTACCTCTTACCCACAAAATGCAAAAGAAGCCTAAGGTGGTAGGATTAGACCATGTGAAACCTTCCATCACAGGTAAAATACTTATGAATGATAATCAGCAGCTTGGAATAGTTTTCCATCATGAACTCTTTGCAATCTTGCATTGTGAAATTGATGCCTTTAAACAATTGTTCCCCTCCTCTAGGGATTCTTTTTGTTGTTGAAATGATGTCTTGTGTCATTGTTAGGTTCAGCATTCCCACCTTTACAGCTATTCCGGTGAAAGTGTTAGAAAAATCCTTGGAAACATGTAGATGACAACCCTGAAACCTTTGACAGAATTGTAAGCAAGCTATTATTCTGAAAATCTCCATGGAAGATGGGTCTTCATTGATCAAATTCATTTCCATGGGCTCATACCTGTGGCAGTGACCACCTTTGTTTTTTTTCTTCCTTGCAACCATGGGTGGCTTTATATCTTCTCAACCTCGCTTGCTTGATGACACCTGCAAGCTTTAAATCTGCCAGGAACCTTCTTGGCTTGATGAAGCAGCTATCCAGAAATCCAATTACATGAAAAGATAATGTGTATTATGACAAAAAGACTAATTGGGTAAGTTTTTATGGTTAAAATGACATCTCATGCAATAATCGCGACACATGCATGCCAAAAAGGGTAATGATGACCTCAGACATGGCTTTGTATGTTTGAATTAACCATAACAGAATCCAATGACCTCTGCCCTAAATCCTCCAATCATGAACTGACATTTAATATCAAATTTGACAAGACAGATAAGAAAATAGGTTTTCGTAGCGTAGCTAATTTATTCTCTGACAGTTTCGCTATGAAACTATTAGGCAGTTTCGTAGCGAAAACTGTTTTTTTCCTGTATAAAATGCTACAAAAATATGAAAAACTGATTTAAGTGCCCTTTTTGAATTTAAATGCATATGGAATGAAAACTGACACCATATGATGATTGATGGGACATGACATGACCTAAATGGAGGTGGCTTTGAACCTTAGGTTAGGTTAAACATGTAAAAAATAAAATTTTCCTATACCAACTTGAAAGTCTTAAGGAGACCTTATCCTTTTGATAAATGAATTGTATGACCATGTCAAGTACTATTTTCACAATTTTATGAGTGATAACAGTGCCTCCACTTGGGATGGTGTGCCCATGTGGTACACCAAAGAACCTGTAGTTCTAGTGCCATCCATCTTTTCTTTTTCTTTTTTTAAATAAAAACTCTAAAATTTTCCAAGCCTTCTTCAAACTCTAATGGCCTTCACCTAGGGCTCAATTTTGATGATCATCTTGTCTTTATTAGCATAAAATCATAATAAAATGGAATATATATAATGGAGTGAAAAAACAGTAGAACTTAAGAGGAATAGTGCTTTAGAAACCTTCCATTGACAGGCCCTCCAGCACAAGGTTGTATATCCATCTCCTGCAGTAGATAAGTATTGTTGCCATGGAATGCAGCTACTATGAATGGACATTTCCAGATATTCTCAAACTTACCATGTTTCCCATTTTCTTCTATTATGGCCTCCCACTTCAATACCACATCTTGAATCTGAAAATTTTCCTCTTTGGCCTTCCTGTCAAATGTCTTCTTTATTAGTTTTTGAGATTGTTGATGGTTTTTATATACTTCCTCCCTTTTTTCCTATAGAGCTATCAACTGGTTTATTCTCCTCTGGATAGCATTAGGCTCCTCCTCTAGTCCTTGCAACAATTTCATAACAAGCACTTCAAATGCCACGATCTTTTTTTTTCCTGCAGCATCTTCTTAATAATTTTCACAATGCTTTTGTTAGAAGATTCAGCAAGACCATTACCTTGTGGGTAATAAGAAGCAGAGTGTCCAAGTGTAATGTGATACTCATGACAAAAACTAATCAATATTTGGATTTGAAATCCTGTGCATTGTCAGTGATAATTTTCATAGGACAACCAAACCTGGACAATATGTTATTCTCTAAGAAATGTATGATGATTGAATCATTTTATCGCCTTGTTGGGATTACTTCAATCCACTTGGTGAAATAATATGTTGTTGTCAGGATCGAGTGATGCTGCCCTGAAGATGATGGATGAATTTCACCAATAAAATCTAGCCCCCAATGCTAGAAATGCACCTCAACATAAATTGGCATCAAGGGTAAAGGAACTAGCTTTTTCTTACCATCAAAAATTTGACATTCATGGCAGGCAGCTATCTTCTTATAAACATATTTGAACATGGTAGGCCAGTAGTAACCTGCTCTAATAATTTTTTTTGTTGTAGCCTTCCAATAGTAATTACCTCCACAATCTCCTTTATGAAACTCTTCAATCCTTTTTCATCTTCCTCTTCCAGCAAAAAATTCAAAATAATACCACCAATATCTTTTCAGTACAATTTTTTATCTATAATGCAGTACCTCAGATATTTCAGCTTCACAAACCTTACTTTAGATTTAGTCAATTCAGCAGGAGCTCTATGATGATGTAAGACAAAGACAATGTCTCTATACGAGTTAGATAGAATGTATTTCTCTTCAATAGGAATCAGCTCTTCATCTTCATCTGATAATTCTGAAATTTCTGCAATAAAATTCATATCAAGACAATCAAAATTGGATTGTGCCATCAGCTTTGCTAGCTCCTGACCTTTCACCAATTTTGTAGGTCTGATTTCTATATCATACTCCAACAAATTAGTTATCCACTTCCCTCTCTTACCATCACGATCAGCTTGAGTCAAGATGTCCTTCACTACAGTGTTAGGCACAAATGCTATAACATCAGAATGCATAATATAGATTATGAAGTATTTGATGGATTTAACCAAAGCATATGCTTGTTTTTCTAAGATGTTGTACTTCAGCTCTGAGTTTGAAAGGGTTCTGCTAAAGAATGAAATGGGTTGCTCTGTACCTTGTTGTCCTTTCTGCAGTAAGACTCCAGTAATTGTGTTTTCTAATGCAAATGTAAAAACCAGAAACTCCTTTGAAAAATATAGGCTAATCAAATCTGGGGCCTGAATGAGTGCCTTCTTAATTTCTTCAAATGACTGCTTTGCTTCAACTGTCCATTTAATATCAACTCCTTTCTTCAGCATCTTGGTTATATCTTTGGCAATCTCAGCAAAGTTGGGAATAAACCTTCTAACAAAATTCACTCTCCCAAAGAAAGACTGAATTTCATTTTTGTTCCTTGGTAAGTCAAATTTCTGAATGGCATTGACTCTATTTGGATCAATATTTATCCCATCTTTTGATACAATGTACCCAAGCAACTTTCCATAAGTTAAATAAAAAATACTCTTAGTGGGATTAAGAGAAATACCAAATCTCCTACACTTCTGTAGAACCTTCTGCAAATGCTTCAAATGGTCTTCCTCTCTTCTTGAGAATACAATTATGTCATCCAGATAGATAACCATCAACTTATCCTTCTCCTCAGCAAAGGCAATTTCCATTGCTCTTTGAAAGGTCGCTCCTGCTTTCATCAAACCAAAGGGCATCTTGGCATACATGAATGTCCCCCATAGTGTAGTAAAAGCAGTTTTCTCCTGATCTTTTGGGTGTAATAATATCTTATTGTATCCTGAAAAACCATCCAGCATAAACATCCTTTGGGAATTGACAATATTCTGTAGAATTTGATCCATCTTAGGGAGAGGGTAATTGTCCTTCAGAGAAGCTTTGTTCAAGTTTTTGAAGTCAATGCAGATTCTGATTTCTCCACTCTTTTTGCTGACTGGTACCAAGTTAGAGAGCCATTTTGAGAATCTGATAGGGACAATAATTTTTTCATCAAAGAGCTTCTTAATTTCCTTCTCAATCAGAGGCATGAGCAGTGGATTAATCCTTCTCAACTTCTGTTTGAAAGGTTTCTCATTTTCTTTAATAGGAATGGTATGCTTAATAATAGTAGGATCACATTTCTTCAAATTAGCATAACTCCATGCAAAAACATTAATGAATTTTTTCATCATCTCAATATATTTATGTTTCATCTCTACAGAAAGAAACTTAGAAAGTTTTATCATTTTAGGCATTACTACTGTACCAAGATTACAACTCTCTACCTCTTCATCATCAGCTTGCATCCTAGGAGATTTGAACACATCATTTTGGTCAAAAATATTTTCAAGTCGAATGAGACCCTTGAGTATAAAATTATTCTCCAACTGCAAAACTTCAGAATTACCCTTAGTTTCAGCAAGCATGTTTTGCTGATTTACTTGTGTGCTTTAAAACACCTCTTTCAATTCTATGAATTTTTTGACTTGCTGGTCATTTTCAAAAACTTTCAAGTGGATGATGATGTCTAGGATAGTAGGCCTATGACGAACTCCAATCTCATACCTTTCAGTGGAATGTGCAGGGATAACAAACAGGCTTGCAGAAATAGCTATGGAATCAGCTACTGAGTTTTGATCCCTAGTTTTCACAATTAATGAATATTCTTGAAATTTTTCTAACATCTCCATGATCATATTTATGTATGCTCTCATTCTCACATATTTGGTGTGATATACACCTTCAATTTCTTTAATAACCAATTCAGAATCTCCATAAATTGAAATTTTTTTAGGCACCCAATATTTTCAAAATTTCTAAACCCAAATACAGAGATTCATACTCAGGCATATTATTTGTGCAATCAAAATTTAGTTTGAAAGAGTATAACTTACTTTCATCATCAAGAGTTGTGATCCAAATTCCTGCTCCAGCCCCCTCTCTTCCAGCTGATCCATCAAAGTGCAACAACCACCAACCCTCTGCTTTTTCTTCAATGATTTCCTGATTTTCAGCTTGTTGATTTTCAACCTCTTGAATTTATGCTTTCCTTTCATCTTCTACTTCATCAGTTATCCATTGAAAATAATTGTTGATCTTAATTCAATTTCAACAGCATAAATTGGGAAATTATGAGGTTTATCCTTAATGCTTACCATATAAGCCATCCTTCTCTTTGTACAGTCATCTTTGCTCACAAAAAACAGGAATGGTGGCATATGTTAGGTCCATCTGCATGGTGCCTTTGATCTTTGTTGCCTAAGACCTAGATAGAGGCATGCAAAACTTGGGAGGAATGTATGCTACCACAATTTCCATTACCATTGTCTTGGCAGGGACTTGTGTAAGACCAACAACAACATCTTTTATCAATCCAATGCATTAAAATCTTTTTTTAATCAAAAGAAAATGAATCCTTGTATGGCCTAGTGATTTCCAATCCCATCATTTCCATAATCAATTTAGAAATGAGGTTATGAGAAGCCCCTAAATCCAGCATGGCATTGTGTAAGGTCATGTCATGGATACTAAGGATGACATAGAAAGGAGGTACTTCTTCATCTTGTTCATCTTCCAACCTTGGTCCCAAGTAAATGGTTGGATGATCCTCTTGTGCATTAAGGATGTCTGCAGCTCCTGGCTGGGAATTCATCATTTTTACAATTTTACTTTTGTACTCATTCACCTTAAGAATTTATCCAAAAGGGACTGGGATCTTTATTTTGGAAATATCATTCTCCAAACTGAAAGCAGAAGTAATCTTTTCAATATCTTTGACAGGAGGAGGAGGTGTTGAATCCTTTCAGGCCTTAGCTTCTTTAGGATCATCTTTCTTGGGCTGTTTTTTATCTGCAGTAATAGGGACAATTATGTTTCTGAGGTTGTATTGCTTCTACATCTCAAAGATTGCATGTTGATAACCCTTAAGGTAATCAGATGGTTCCTCACCCTTGTTTACATCATGATCAGACTCATCATTCTCTTCTTTATTCAAAAACATTCCAAACATATTTTCATCTAGGCAATGAAAGGAGTCTTCTAGGATCTCAGGTTGATCTTCTTCATCCACTAAATTTTGTTGAAAAGGAGGACTTACTTGAGGGTCAGGCTTATTTATGTTTTCCCTTGGTCTCTGCTGATTTTGAGCTCTTATGAAGTGTGGATTTCTAAATTGTGGTTCATGTTGTGTAGGAGGTGCAAGAGCATTTCCAAGGGCAAGCCTATCCATAATTTTTTCCATTGTCTTCATCATGGAGTTGAATTTTTCATCTGAGGTGGAAGGCTTATTTTCTTCTTTCAATTTTGTTTTTCCCATCTTGGATTCTTGGCTGCTATCCTATTCACTTCCACTTTCAAAGCATCATTTTGCATTTCTACTAGTGAAGGGGATTCTCTTTCTCTAAGCAGGATAGAGAATTCATAGTCAAATGCCTCAGCATAGCGTAATTGAGCTGCTCCTGGTGGAGGCTTAAGATGAGCAAGGATTGAATCATAGACTTTATTAAATCTCTTGGAGAAATTTTGGACAGTTTCATCTACAACTCTTTTTAGACTATTTTATTCAGTGAGGGTCTACAGAAAGTTTTTTCTATTTCCCCACTTTCTTAGGAAGCTATCCTCAAACTCATTCCAATTATGCAAGCTTCTTGGAGAAAATAGTGAAACTCTGACCTCACTAGTGAAACTCTAAGAAAATAGTCTCATTTTGACATCTTCATGGTCAACCTCCTCTCTAACTATAAATTCATTGAATTGGTCTACATGTTCTTCAGCTTTAATTTCTTCATCACTTCCCCAAGTTTTAATTATAGCAGAGTATTTACTAGGGAGAGCATTAAGGACAACAGAGAGAAAAAGTGGAGCATACCTAGCAGGTGCAGCAACAGGTGGAGGTGGAACATTTCCAGCCATGGTGACAGGGACTGTGGTATTTTTATGGACAACAGTAGTAGAAGAAGAACTGTTAGGAGGTGGTGTAGTTTTTCTTTGTAGTCCAGTGACAAATGAGCTCCAGTCAGGTAAAGGAAAACTATATTTTCTTCTTAGCAAGATTTAAAATGGGTCTAATTCCTTCAACTTATCCAAATATTCCCTCTGTGAAAATAACTCTGATGTGACTACACCCCAGAATTCTTCTTTATATTTTTGGGTCACTAAGTCTGCGGTATCAAAACCTCTTCTTTGCAAGTCTAAAACAATCTTAGTAAATTCATTTTCATTTTCAGACCTAAACAAGACTTCCTGAATTGTATCATCAAACTTTTATCTTCCGAACTTCTTAAAAATTCATAGGACAAAGCTCTTGAATGTGATGGAGTACCTAATTTTTAAGAGATACCTTGAATGCCTCTGAAAATTGTGTTTGGATTATCCACTATCGCATGTGGGTTATGATCTAGATTTCTCCTCACGTATCTCCTTCTTGAAGCCACCTTTAAGCATGAATTTTTGAAATGGAGTCACCAAGGTAGTTGCAACCTCGAACAGATTCTGAGCTCCTGCTACCTCCAAGAGTTTAGTTTCACTTTTTGCACAAAAAATTCGGGAAAATTGTCTTCAGAATACTGGCAGACGCACCATAATATTATCACCAAATTGATCTTGATTGGTTGCTCATCAATCAACTCAATGTGACTCTTTGAAACCAATTCTAAATGAAGATTATCCTCTTCAGTTTGAGAGGGCTCTCTCAAGCAGGGTTTATGATTTTGAATAATGATAGTACTAGATGGCTAACTCTATGGAATTGTAACTTGTTTTGTATGATTTCAGGTTGAAAAATGCAGGCTTGCTACCATTGGGGTTATGGAGTCAACAATTAGTAGTCTTAGTGACATTGTTTCTTCACATGGAAGCTGAGGTAGATAGAGGTTTTCAAAAGACAAAATTCACACATACAACATAGGAAAACATAGTCATTTCATCACTAAAGGAATTCAGAGCATAATATTACGAATTCTGAGTAATTAGGGATGAAATCTACTGCAAATGATTAAACATAAGATAAAGATCAATAAGACGTCAAAAACTTCATGAGAATCTCAGGTCTGGAAGTAGAATGTCACTTTGTATTACTGATAATAGTCCAAAAACATACAAGCAGCACTTTGGTGCAAATATTATCCAACTCTTTGCTTCTTCGATGTTTTGTCTATAAATATACATTCTTTACAATATGGATGATATTCCTGGTGGCTAGATCCTCGAATTCTACTATGAAACCTTTCATAACTGAAATCAATAACTTAAAACCAAAAACTGACAGCTACTTTTGAAGAAACAAACTCCTAATAGGACTCTATCTCCTATTTATTACATTCCTCTATCCTATCTTTGAAACAGTTACATGATGGTTACAAAATGAATGTCACATGCTCGAAGGACACATGACCAATTTCACCACCACTTTACATATGTATAGCACCCCTAGATTTGTGGAACATAACACTACTTTTTAAGAATGGATGACCTTCATCTTCAATGTTGTTTTGACTGATGACCTGGCTGCATGGAACTCCCTTTGATTCATAAATATCTGCTAATAAGATCCATTGACATGTTGGAGGTCTCCAACTGGAAAAAAAATGCTTTTTTGATGCTCAAAATCTTTCAACAATTGTTCGCTATGAAAACAGGACAGTTTCCTAGCGAGTTTTAGTAGCGCGGGAAAAGTGGCTTTTCCATCCATCTTCTTCACTTCTTTGTTGTTCCGTCATCTTCATCATGTCATGACACCTTACCATCATGGATCCCTCTCCTTAAAACATGCAAAAACTGAATTTAAATGCAAAAATGTACCTACAGATTTTTTCGTAGCGTATTTATGTCTTCAAGCTTGGGGTACACTACGAAATTGTGCAAAACACCAAAAATTCCTCCTTTCAAAATTATATTAAAAAATTTGTCCTCCAGCTACAAAATTTAGGTTCTCTGCATGTTATGAACCTCCTAAAACATATTCCATCTTACCTTATCACTCGTGTGGTGTTTCCTCCTCATTTACAATCAGTTAACTAATGGGATCCTCTACCACTGTCATTTTCAATCCTTTCTTTTCCAACTCTACATGAATCGGATCCAATTACTCTTCTAGATCTTTCACTTTTTCCTTTAATGCCCTGTTCTTAGATTGAAAGTGTAGATTTATCTTTTTGATATGTTTGACCTCTTCCCTTAGTGGCTGAGTCCACTTTATCAACTTTTCTATATTTTCCAAGGTCTTTGAAACATTGGTGACTTGATCTTCCCAGATTTTTCTCATTTTCTCAAACTGAACTTTCTCAACTTTGTGTTTCTTTGCCTCTTGCTTCAACGCTGATATCTCCTCACCTGCCACCTTCAACTGCTCTTTAAGGGTTTCAATTTCTAAGTTTTTACTAATTTTCTCTTTACCCTTCCTTTGTTTGATAACCAGCTCTTCTTTTGCAGGTGAAGAGAGATATATGATGCTTGGTGGCTGAGCAGTTTCCATGACATTCCTTGCATTTCTAGTCATTGGATATCTAGGTTGAAACATGAAACCAGCATCATCACCTGCAAACTCTAATTTTTTATCTGTCTTACCCTTATTCATCTTTCTTCCTCCATCTTCAATATCTTCAGCTTGGACAATGGGAGTTTCTTCAATGTCAATTGCATGCAAGATGTCCTCTAAATTTCCTTTAGCCATTGTTTGGCTCCTAGTAACTGTCTTGCTGCTTTGGTTGCTGACTGTTTGCTTCTGTTTTGTAGGTGATGTTTTAGGTGTGTGAATCTTCTACAAAGGCTTTTCCTCCATGCTCACTGGTTCTTGATGAGATGATCTATTCCCTTCTTCAACTTCTTCTTCTATAGTTGGTGATGAAATTTTTCTAGGTTTGGAGGCTCTCTTAGGAGTGACAGCGTCAATTTCAAAACCACTCATGAACAGAAAGGAATTCCAATATTTTTCTAGTCTCTTTAATTCCTCCAACACCAATAGATTAATCAAACCATGATGAAAAAGAGAAGTTTCATTTCCTTCTGTTTTAACTTGAACCTTATCTGACATTTTACCTAGAATTCTGTATAAATAAAAGGGCAATTCAAGTGACCTCTTACCCAAAAAATGTAGAAGAATCCTAAGGTGGTAGGAGTAGACCATGTGAAACCATCCTGCATAGGTAAAATACTCCTGAATGATCATCAGCAGCTTTTAATAGTTGTCATTCATGAAACTCCTAGGGATAAAATTTGTCAAATCAATTTCACTATGTCCTTGCTTGATGAAATCTTTGCAATCTTGCATTGTGAACTTGATGCCTTTAAACCATTGTTCCCCTCCTCTATGGATTCCTACTGCTGTTGAAATTTTGTTTGGTGTCACTATTAGGTTCAGCATTCCCACTTTTGAAGTTGTTCCAGTGAAACTGTTAGCAAAATCCTTGGAAACATGTAGATGAAAACCCTACAACCTTTGACAAAATTGCAAGCAACGCATTCTTCTAAAAATATCCATGGAGGTTGGGTCTTCATTGAGAAAATTCATGTCCATGGGCTCATACCTGTGGCAGTGATGAACTTTGTTTTTTTTCTTACTTGCAACCATGGGTGACTTTATATCTTCTCAACCTCGCTTGCTTGATGACACCTGCATCATTTAAATTTGCCAAGAACCTACTTGGCTCAATGAAGAAGCTCTCCAGAAATCCAATTACATGCAAAGATAAAGCAGAGTATGACAAAAATACTAATTGGGTAGCATTTTATGGTTTAAATGACAGCTCATGCATTAATCATGACACATGCATGCTAAAAAGGGTAATGATGACCTCAGACATGGATTTGTATGTTTGAATTAACCATAACAGAATCAAATGACCTCCACCCTAACTCCTCCAATCATGAATTAAAATTTCATATCGAATTTGACAAGACAGATAAGAAAACAGGTTTTCATAGCATAGCTAGTTTATTCTCTAACAATTTCGCTACGAAACTATTGGGCAGTTTCGTAGCGAAAACTGTTGTTTTGCTATATAAAATGCTACAAAAATATGAAAAACTGACTTAAGCACCCTTTTTGAATTTAAATGCATAGGGAATGAAAACTGACACCATATGATGACTGATGGGACATGACATGACCTAAATGGAGGTGGCTTTGAACCTTAGGATAGGTTAAACATGTAAAAAATGAAATTTTCCTATACCAACTTGAAAGGCTCAAGGATACCTTATGCCTTTTATAAATTAACTGTATGACCATGTCGAGTATTGTTTTCACAATTTTATGAGTGATAACAATGGCTCCACTTGGCATGGTGTGCCCATGTGGTACACCAAAGAACCTGTAGTTCCAGTGCCATCCATATTTATTTTCTTTTCTTTTCTTTTTTTAAATAAAAAATCTAAAATTTTCCAAGCCTTCTTCAAACTCTAATGGCCTTCACCTCGGGCTCAAGCTTGATGATCAGCTTGTCATTATTAGCAGAAAAGCATAATAAAATGGAATATATACAATGGAGTGAAAAAATAGGTTGTCCATCCATCTCCTACAGTAGATAAGTATTGTTTCCATGCAATGCAACTACTATGAATGGAGCTTTAAGCATATAACCTTCTCATTTGAGAAATTGGCATATTATATATGTAATTACACCATATCGGCGAGGTACATATATGTTTCTATCTCTATCTTATGAAGGGCCTTGTGCCGAGCTATCAATTCGTAAGGCTCTCTAGTAAGAGTCGGGGTGTATTACCGCCGCAGGCAGTTTGTTGGTTGAAGTTCTTTACATTAAGGCGCTTCGCCGAAATTGACACAAGTCTTTCTTTATGGCCTTTGAATTTGAGCTTTAAGGCTCAAATCAGACCATCGAAGCCCATCAATTTGGGCCATGTTTTTAACAAAAAACGTCGTTTATCGCACCCAAATTGAAAAAAACGATATCTAATGCCAACGGGTGGCTAAAGTGGCGTTTTTGTTAAACAAAAATTCCATTTCAGACGATTTTCCTCTATGATTTCTTGGACTTTTGGCCCTTTCTGAGAGCTGGCCTTCGGCACTTTATGAGAGATGGCTTTCTTTTATGAGAGCTGGCCTTCGGCACTCATACTACAAGGTAACCATTCTTACTAGATAGCCTTACTACAAGGGCCTTCGGCACTTTATGAGAGATGGATTTCTTAAGGTCAGGCTTTAAGGTAAGGCTTTCTTAAGAGAAGGCTTATGAAAGTAAGGCTTTAAGAGGTAAGGCTTTAAGAGTTCAGGCTTTAAGAGTTCAGGCTTTAAGAGGTAAGGCTTTAAGAGGTAAGGCTTGTTTGAGGTCAGGCTTTAAGGTCAGGCTTGAAGAGTGTAAGGCTTGAAGAGTTCAGGCTTGAAGAGTTAAGGCATGAAGAGTTCAGGCTTTAAGAGGTAAGGCTTGTTTGAGGCTTGCTTAAGGTCAGGCTTTAAGGTCAGACTTGAAGAGTGTAAGGCTTGAAGAGTTAAGGCCTTAAGAGTTAAGGCTTGCTTTAAGACCATTCTTACTAGATAGCCTTACTACAAGGGCCTTCGGCAGCCATTCACTCTCTAAGGACCTTCAGCACTCATACTACAAGGTAACCATTCTTACTGCCTTACTCTCTTACTGCCTTACTACAAGGGCCTTTGGCAGCCATTCACTCTCTAAGGGCCTTCGGCACTCATACTACAAGGTAACCATTCTTACTGCCTTACTACAAGGGCCTTCGGCAGCCATTCACTATCTAAGGGCCTTTGGCATTGATAAGGCTTGCTTGAAGGCTTTGGTAAGGCTTAACCATAACCATTAAGCCATTACCTGCTTGCTTGAAGGTAAGGCTTGGCTTTAAAGCTTGGCTAAGGTAGCCATTAAGGCTTTAAGGCTTGCTTTAAAGCTTGCTTTAAGGCTTTGGCTAAGGTAAGGCTTGCTTGGGTAAGGCTTTAAGGCTTGCTTAAAGGCTTTGGCTAAGGTAACCATTCTTACTAGATAGCCTTACTACCCTTACTGCCTTACTCTCTCTCTTACTGCCTTACTCTCTTACTCGCTTACTACCCTTACTGCACTGCCTTACTCTCTCTCTCTCTTACTACCTTACCTTTCCACCTTGACTTACTATCTCTCTCTTACTGCCTTACTCTCTTACTCCCTTACTACCCTTACTGCCTTACTCTATTACTCCCTTACTCTATTACTCCCTTACTACCCTTACTACCTTACTATCTCTCTCTTACTGCCCTTACTACCTTACTACAAGGTAACCATTCTTACTAGATAGCCTTACTAAACTAAATGAACCATACCATATGGTAAGGCTTAATAATTATATATATAATATTATTAACCATAGAAGGATAAAGATATACGGTAAGGCTATATAATATATATAAATATATTATATAGAACCATTCCCAGTATTGTATTATATTTATTTATTTTTTGGAAATAATGTGTAATACGATTATTATAAGCCGAAGGCTTATAATAAGAAACCATAAAGCTGAAGGCCCTCTCTCTTATTATAAGCTGAAGGCTTATAATAAGAAACCATAAAAGCCGAAGGCCCTCTCTAATAATATATTATATATATAATATATTATTAACACTTACAGTAATAAACGCCGAAGGCCCTCTATTAAGGCTTATAAGCCGAAGGCTTATAAGCACCATCTTTAAGGCTTTGGCTTTATATGTTAATAATATTACATAAATATATAATATTATTAACTATCAGTAATAATATATTATATATATATAATATATATTATTAACACTCTTTAAGGCTTTGGCTTTATATGTTAATAATATTATATAAATATATAATATTATTAACTATCAGTAATAATATATTATATATATAATATATTATTAACACTTACCTTACAGTAAGTAAACTTACATAGTAAGTACACTTACCTTACCAGTATTATCTGTTCTTTTTTTTTTTTGGGGAAATAATGTGTAATACGATTATTATAAGCCGAAGGCTTATAATAATTAACATGCTTATTATAAGCCGAAGGCTTATTATTATTATTATATAATAATATATTATTATTTAATAATAAATAATAATAATATATTATTATAATGCTTATAAGCCGAAAAGGCTTATAAGTATGCTTATTATAAGCCGAAGGCTTATTATTATTATTATATATTAATATTATATAATAATATATTATTATTTAATAATAAATAATAATAATATATTATTATAATGCTTATAAGCCGAAGGCTTATAAGTATGCTTATTAAGTACTTAATAGGCCGAAGGCCTATAAGTATTATATAATGCTTAGTATTATTATATAATACTTATAGGCCTTCGGCCCTCTGGTGATTATTATAAGCCGAAGGCTTATTATTATTATTATATAATAATATTATATAATAATATATTATTATTTAATAATAAATAATAATAATATATTATTATAATGCTTATAAGCTGAAGGCTTATAAGTATGCTTATTATAAGCCTTCGACTTATAATAAGCATATAATAATAATAATTTTTTTTGAAATTAGATGTTGAATCATAGAGGCAAACCGTCTGAAATGGCATTTTTGTTTAACAAAAACGCCACTTTGGCAACCCGTTGGCATTAGATATCGTTTTTTTCAATTTGGGTGCGATAAACGACGTTTTTTGTTAAAAACATGGCCCAAATTGATGGGCTCTGATGGTCTGATTTGAGCCTTAAAGCTCAAATTCAAATGCTGGGTCGGGGACATTAGGATAAGGCCTGGCCTTTACTCCACTTTGGTGGGAATTTAGTACAATTTAGCTTAACACCGACAAACCGAAGTGCTTACACCTATTGCCTATCGAAGTGATGTTCTTTCACCACGTACGAGAACTTGTCTAGGGGAGTATTTACCGCTTACCCGCGGTAAAGCTTTAAGCGGTTCTTCCATACGACCTTGGCTGCCCGGCATTGCTTGCTAGGCATGATAACCGGTACACCATAGGCTGGCCCAACCCAGTCCTATCATACTAGGTAGGGTTGGCTCCTCGTAGTTATCCCTTCAACATTAGGGGTGGGCAGTCTTCTGCCTCGTGACCCGTGAAGCCCTTCCACGCGGGACTCCCGGATCACTATGGTCGCCTTTCCGTTCGACTAGCGGGTCTCACAGTAAGGCCCAGACCATTTCATTTCTCACCATATGAATGGTGATTCCTTATCCTCAACCTCGTAACCTCGGCCGAGTCCCTCTCCTTTCGGCAAGCTCACCCTATCGGTCCTATTGGTCGATTACAGACAGCTTAAGCTGCTGTCATCCACTCCTAAAAGGCTGTCAGCAGCTCGGAAATGGTCTCTGAAGCGGTTTTTGGGGTCCAAACTGGAATCCCTGCTTGATATGCCCAAAGTGGACGTCAGCGCATCGCAAACGACCTTTGAGGTGGTTTTTCGAAGGGTGTATAGCTAAGTTGAATGTGTTGGCCATGCCGTATTGCTAACGGATGGGATTCCTATGAGTGAGTTACTCGAATAAGCCTGGACAATGGGACCAAGGATGGATATTCGGCCCAATCCAGAGTGCTTCCCTCTGTTTTCCTTTCCGCAACTACTAAAAGAGTGGCGGCCAACCTGCCCCCAGAAATCGTACCCACGGGAGGGGGGCTTATCCATTCGGCCACCCGAAATCGGGAATAAAATAAATCTAAGCAGAGGCTGGTAGGCACTGCAGGAAGGTGAGGTACCAGGATCACGGGGGTGTTCACACGGTTCAAAAACATGTTTTCGCCCCGGAGCCCCCATTCATACAACCCCGGCTGGCCATCCAAAAGCCGAACCAGAGTTTTTCTACAATAGCATGACTCCTCCGTCGTATCTGAATAACTAAAATCGGATATACCCTCAATTATTGTGACCTCACGGGCGTTTTCCGCGCCCGACCAATTGTTCAATCTTGGAGGCAAGAAACATACATTAATCATTTGGGCGAGGAGCTGCACGAATGAGTTTCGCTCGCTTTGTGTAGTGCCAAGCAAGAGCAATTACTCATCTCCTACATCTCTCGGCATGACAAGGTTGTGCCCCAGCCACTGGATCACGTGTGACCTTTCCGGCCCGAGCTCACCCTCCGAATAAGGGGCCGGTGCTCCTTGGTAGCTTTCCAGATATTCTCAAACTTACCATGTTTCCCCTTTTCTTCTATTCTAGCCTCCCACTTCAATACCGCATATTGAATCTAAAAATTTTCCTCTTTGACCTTCCTGCCAAATGTCTTCTTTATTCTGTTTTAAGACCGCTGATGGTTTTTATATACTTCCTCCATTTTTTCCTGCAGATCTATCAACTGGTTTATTCTCCTCTGAATAGCATTAGGCTCCTCCTCTAGTCCTTGCAGCAATTTCATAACAGGCACTCCCAAGGATGTGGGAAAAATGGCTTCAGCTCCATACACCAACTCATAAGGTGAAATACCAATTGATATTTTTGTACATACTCTATCAGCCCACAGAGCATACTTCAGCTTCAAATGCCACGATCTTTTGTTTTCCTGCAGCATCTTCTTAATAATTCTCACAATTCTTTTGTTAGAAGATTCAGCAAAGCCATTACCCTGTGGGTAATAAGTAGTAGAGTGTCCAAGTGTAATGTGGTACTGATGACAGAAAATAATCAATATTTTGGATTTGAAAGCCTGTGCATTGTCAGTGATAATTTTCATAGGACAACCAAACCTGGACAATATGTTATTATCTAAGAACTGTATGATGATTGAATCATTTGCTCACCTTGTTGGGATTTCTTTAATCCACTTGGTGAAATAATATGTTGTTGTCAGGATCCAGCGATGCTACCCTGAAGATGATGGATGAATTTCACAAGTAAAATCTATCCCCCACTGCTGGAAAGGAACCTCAACTTAAATTGGCATCAAGGGTAAATGAAATATCTTTTTCTTACCATCAAAAATTTGACATTCATTCCAGAAACTATCTTCTTATAAACATCTTTGAACATGGTAGGCTAGTAGTACCCTGCTCTGATAATTTTGTTTGTTTTAGCCTTCCAATAGTGATGACCTCCACCATCTCCTTTATGAAACTCTTCAATCACTTTTTCAACTTCCTCTTCCAGAAAACAATTCAAAAGAATACCACTAGTATATTTCCAGTACATATTTTTATCTATAATGCAGTACCTCAAAGATTTCGTCTTCACAAACCTTGCTTAGATTTAGTCAATTCATCAGGAGCTCTATGATGATGTAAGACAAAAACGATGTCTATGTACCAGTCAGATAGAATGTATTTCTCTTCAATAGGAATCAGCTCTTCATCTTCATCTAATAATTCTGAAATTTCTGCAATAAAATTCATATCAAGAAAATCAAAATGTGCCATCATCTTTGCTAGCCCCTCACCTTTCACCAATTGTGTAGGTCTTATTTCTATATCATACTTCAAA
Source organism: Pinus albicaulis (assembly GCA_034641835.2). Classification (NCBI taxonomy): domain Eukaryota; kingdom Viridiplantae; phylum Streptophyta; class Pinopsida; order Pinales; family Pinaceae; genus Pinus; species Pinus albicaulis. Next base: position 1,284,166,477 of record CM076583.1, on the reverse strand, counting down.
AAATTAGCTATCCACTTCCCTCTCTTACCATTAGGATCAGCTTGAGTCAAGATGTCCTTCACTACAGTGTTAGGCACAAATGCTATAACATGAGAATGTAGAATATAGATTCAGAAGTCTTTGATGGCTTTAACCAAAGCATATGTATGTTTTTCTAGCATTTTGTACTTCAGCTCTGAGTTACCAAGGGTTCTGCTAAAGAATGAAATGGGCTGCTCTATACCTTGTTGTCCTTTCTGTAGTAAAACTCCAACAATTGAATTTTCTGATGCAAATGTAAAAACCAGATATTCCTTTGAAAAATATGGGCTAATCAACACTGGGGCCTGAATGAGTGCCTTATTAATTTCTTCAAATGACTGCATTGCTTCAACTGTCCATTTCATATCAGCTCCTTTCTTCAGCATCTTGGTTATATCTTTGACAATCTCAGCAAAGTCGGGAATAAATCTTCTAACAAAATTAACTCTCCCAAGGAAAGATTGAATTTCCTTTTTGTTCCTTGGTAAGTCAACTTTCTGAATGGAATTGACTCTATTTGGATCAATCTTTATCCCATATTTTGATATAATATTACCAAGCAACTTTCCAGAAGTTAAATAAAAAATTCTCTTAGTGGGATTAAGAGAAATACCAAATATCCTACACTTTAGCAGAAACTTGTCCAGATGCTTCCAATGGTCTTCCTCTCTTCTTGAGAATACAGTTATGTCATCCAAATAGACAACCACCAACTTATCCTTCTCCTCAGCAAAGGAAATGTCCATTTCTCTTTGAAAGGTTGCTCCTGCATTCATCAAACCAAAGGGCATCTTGGCATACATGAATGTCTCGCATGGTGTAGTAAAATTAGTTTTCTCTTGGTCTTCTAGGTGTACTAATATCTGATTGTATCCTGAAAAACCATTTAGCATAGACATCCTTTGGGAACCAACAAAATTTTGTAGAATTTCATCCATCTTAGGGAGAAGGTAATTTTCCTTCATAGAAGCTTTGTTCAAGTTTTTGAAGTCAATGCAAATTTTGATTTCTCCACTCTTTTGCCTAATTGGTATCAAGTTAGCAAGCCATTTTGAGAATCTGATAGGGACAATAATTTTTGCATCAAAGAGCTTCTTAATTTCCTTCTCAATCAAAGGCATGAGCAGTGGATTAATCCTTCTCAAATTCTGTTTGAAAGGTTTCTCATTTTCTTTAATAGGAATGGTATGTTGAATAATAGTAGGATAATTTTTCTTCAAATTAGCATAACTCCATGCAAAAACATTAATGAATTTTTTCATCATCTCAATATATTTATGTTTCATCTCTACAGAAAGAAACTTATAAATTTTTATCATTTTAGGCATCACTACTGTACCAAGATTACAAGTCTCTACCTCTTCATCATCTGCTTGCATCCTAGGAGCTTTGAACACATCATTTTGGTCAAAAATATTTTCAAGTGGAATGAGACCCTTGGGTATATAATTATTCTTCAACTACAAAACTTCATAATTACCCTAAGTTTCAGCAAGCATGTTTGTTGATCTACTTGGGTGCTTCAAAAGTCCTCTTTCAATTCTATGAAGTTTTTGACTTGCTGGTCATCTTCAAAGACTTTCCAGTGGATGATGTTGTCTAGGATAGCAGGCCTATGACGAACTTCAACCTCATACCTTTTAGTGGAATGTGCAGGGATAACAAACAAACTTGCAGAAACAGCCAGAGAATCAACTACTGAGTTTTGATCCCTATTTTTCACAATAAATGAATAACATCTCCATGATCATATTTTTGTATGCTCTCATTCTCACATATTTGGTCTGATATAAACCTTCAACTTGTTTAATAACCAATTTAGAATCTCTACAAACTGAAATTTTTTGGGCACCCAATATTTTCAAAATTTCTAAACCAAAAAACAGAGATTCATACTCAGTCATATATTTTGTGCAATCAAAATTTAGTTTGAAAGAGTATAACTCACTTTCATCATCAGGAGTTGTGATCCAAATGCCTACACTAGCCCCCTCTCTTCTAGTTGATCCGTCAAAGTGAAACAACCACCAGCCCTATGATTTTTCTTCAATGATTTCCTGATTTTCAACCTCCTGAATTTCTGCTTTCCTTTCAACTTATGCTTCATCAGTTAGCTCATTAAAAATAATTTCTAATCCTAATTCATTTTCAATGGCTTAATTTGGGAAATTCTGAGGTTTATCCTTACTGCTTACCATATAAGCCATCCTTGTCTCTCTGTACAGTCATATTTTCTCACCAAAAATAGGAATGGTGGCATATGTTAGGTCCATCTGCATGGTGCCTTTGATATTTTTTGCCCAAGACATGGATAGAAGCACGCAAAACTTGGGTCAAATGTCTGCTACCATAATGTCCATTACCATTGTCTTGGCAGGGACTTGTGTAGTACCAACAACAACATATTTTATCAATCCAATGCATTGAACTCTTTTTTAATCAAAAGAAAACAAATCCTTGTATGGCCTAGTGATTTCCAATCCCATCCTTTCCATAATCACTTTAGGCATGAGGTTATGAGAAGCCCCTGAATCCAACATGGCATTGTGTAAGGTCATGTCATGGATACTAAGGCTGACATAGAAAGGAGGTACTTCTTCATTATGTTCATATTCCAATCTTGGTCCCAAGTAAATGGTTAGATGATCTTCTTGTACATTAAGGATGTCTGCAACTCATGGTTGGGAATTCATCATTTTTACAATTTTACTTCTGTACTCATTCACCTTAAGAATTTCTCCAAAAGGGACTGGGATCTTGATTTTGGAAATCTCATTCTCCAAACTAAAAGCAGAAGTAATCTTTTAAATTTCTTTGAGAGGAGGAGGAGGTGGTGGATCCTTTCTAGCCTCAGCTGCTTTAGGAGCATCTTTCTTGGGTTGTGTTTTATTTGCAGTAATAGGGAAATTTCTATTTTTGTGGCTGTATTGCTTCTACATCTCAAATATTGCATGTTGATAACCCTTAAGGTAATCATATGGTTCCTCACCCTTGTTTACATCATGTCAGACTCATCATGCTCTTCTTTAGTCAAAAATATTCCAAACATGTTTTCATCTAGGCAATGAATGGAGTCTTCTGGGATCTCAGGTTGATCTTCTTCATCCACTAAATTTTGCTGAAAAAGAGACCTTACTTGAGGGTCAGACTAATTTTTGTTTTCCCTTGGTCTCTGCTGATTTTGAGGTCTTCTAAACTGTGGATTTCTAAACTGTGGTTCATGTTGTGCAGGAGGTGTAGAAGTATTTCCAAGGACAAGCCTATCCATCAGTTTTTCCATTGTCTTCATCATGGAGTCAAATTTGTCATCTAAGGTGGAAGGCTTCTCTTCTTCTTTCAATTTTTTTTTCCCATCTTGGATTTCTTGGTTGCTATCCTATTCACTTCCACTTTCACAGCATCATTTTTAATTTCTTCTAGTTAAGGGGATTCTCTTTCTCTAAGAAGGATAGAGAATTCATAGTCAAATGCCTCAGCATAGCGCAATTAAGCTGCTCCTGGTGGAGGCTTAAGATGAGTAGGAATGGAATCATAGACTTTGTTAAATCTCTTGCATAAATTTTGGACAGTTTCATCTACAGCTCTTTTCAAACTATTGTATACAGTGAGGGTCTGCATAGGGTTTGTTCTATTTCCCCACTTTCTCAGGAAACTATCCTCAAACTCATTCCAATATACAAGCTTCTTGGAGCAAGGGCTTTAAACCACTTTCTGACCTCACTAGTGAAACTCTGAGCAAATAGTCTCAATTTGACATCTTCATGGTAAACCTCCTCTCTATCTTGAATTGGTCTACATGTTCTTCAGCTGTAATTTCTTCATTACTTCCACCAGTTTTAATTCTAGCAGAGTATTTACTAGGGAGTGCATTAAGGACAGCTTGGAGAACAAGTGGAGCATACCTAGCAGGTGCAGCAACAGGTGGAGGTGGAACATTTCCAACCATGATGACAGGGACTGTGGTATTTTTAGGGGCAGTAGTAAGAGAAGAAGAACTGTTAGGAGGTGGTGTAGTTGGTATTTGTAGTCCAGTTACAAATGAGCTCCAGTCAGGTAAAGGAAAACCAAATTTTCTTCGTAGCAATATTTCTAATGGGTCTAATTCCTTCAACTTATCCAAAAATTCCCTCTTTAACAATAAATCTGATGTGAATACCCCCCAGAATTCTTCTTTATCCTTTTGGGTCACTAAGGCTGAGGTATCAATACCTCTTCTTTGCAGGTCTAAAACAATCTCAGTAAATTCATTTTCATTTTTAGACCTAAACAAGACTTCCTGAATTTTATCATCAAACTTTTTATCTTCAGGACTTCCTAAAACTTCAAAGGACAAAGCTCTTGTATGTGATGGAGTACCTAATTTTGAAGAGCTTCCTTGAATGCCTCTGGAAAGTGTGTTTGGATTATCCACTATAGCATGTGGGTTAGGATTTGGATTTCTCCTCGTGTATCTCCTTCTCGAAGCCACATTTAAGCATGAATTTTTGAAATGGAGTCACCAAAGTAGTTACAGCCTCGAACAGATTCTGAGGTCCTGCTACCTCCAAGAGTTCAGCTTCAATTTTTGCACAAAAACTTCGGGAAATTTTTCTTCAGATTCCCGGAAGATGCACCAAAATGTTATCACCAAATTGATCTTGATTAGATGCTCATCAATCAACTCAATGTAACTCTTTCAAACCACTTCTAACTGAAAATTAGCCTCTTCAGTTTGAGAGGGATCTCTCAAAGGGGGTTTATTATTTTGAATAATGATAGTACTAGATGGCTAACTTTATGGAATTTTAACTTGTTTTGTATAATTGCAGGTTGAAAAATTCAGGCTTTCTACCATTGGGCTTATGGACTCAACAATCAGTAGTCTTAGTGACAATGGTTCTTCACATGTAAGCTGAGGCAGATAGAGGTTTTCAAAAGAGATAATTCACACATACAACATAGGGAAACACAATCATTTCATTACTAAAGGAAGTCAGAGCATAATATTATTAATTCTGAGTAATTAGGGATGAAATCTAATGCAAATGATTAAACATAAGATAAATATCAATAAGACATCAAAAACCTCATCAGAATCTCAGGTCTGGAAGTATAATGTCACTTTGTATTACTGATAATAGTCCAAAAACATACAAGCAATACTTTGGTGCAAATATTCTCCAACCCTTTTCTTCTTCAATGTTTTGTCTATAAATAGACATTATTTACAATATGGATGATCTGCCTAGTGGTTAGATCTTCGAATTCTACTATGACACCTTTCATAACTGAAATCAATAACTTAAAACAGAAAACTGACAACTATCTTTGAAGAAAAAAACTCCTAATAGGACTCTATCTCCTATTTATTACATTCCTCTATCCTATCGGTGAAACAGTTACATTATGATTACAAAATGAATGTCACATGCTCGAAGGACACATGACCAAGTTCACCACCACTTTACATATTTATAGCACCCCTAGATCTGTGGAACATAACCCTGCTTTTTAGGAATGGATGACCTTCATCTTCAACGTTGTTTTGACTAATGACCTGGCTACATGGCACTCCCTTTGAGTCATAAATATCTGCTAATAAGATCCACTAACATGCGAGAGGTCTCCAACTGGAAAAAAATGCTTTTTAGATGCTCAAAATATTTCACAATTGTTTACCATGGGAACAGGACAGTTTCGTAGCGAGTTTTAGTAGCATGGGAAAATTGGCTTTTCCATCCATCTTCTTCACTTCTTTGTTGTTCCATCATCTTAATCATGTCATGACACCTTACCATCATGGGTCCCTCTCCTTAAAACATGTTGAAACTGAATTTAAATGCAGAAAGGCACCTACAGGTTTTTTCATAGCGTATTTTTGGCTTCAAGCCTCGGGTACACTACGAAACTATGCAAAAAACCAGAAATTTCTCCTTTCAAAATTATCTTCAAAAATTGTCCTCCAGCTGCCAAAATTTAGGTTCTCTGCATGTTATGAACCTCCTAAAACATATTCCATCTTACCTTATCACTCTTGTGGTGTTTCCTCCTCATTTACAATCAGTTTACTAATGGGCTCCTCTACCACTGGCATTTTCAATCCTTTCTTTTCCAAATCTACATGAATTAGATCCAATTGTTCTTCTAGATCTTTCACTTTGTCCTTTAATGCCCTGTTCTTGGATTGCAAGTGTATATTTATATTTTTGATATGTTTGACCTCTCCCTTTAGTGGCTAAGTCCACTTTATCAACTTTTATGTATTGTCTAAGGTCTTTGAAACACTAGTGACTTGATCTTCCCAGATTTTTCTCATTTGCTCAAACTCAACTTTCTCAACTTTGTGTTTCTTTGCCTCTTGATTCAACACTAATATCTCCTCACCTGTCACCTTCAACTACTCTTTAATGGTTTCAAATTCAGAGTTTTCACTACTTTTCTCTTTACCCTTCCTTTGTTTGATAACCAGCTCTTCTTTTGTAGGTGAAGGGAGATCTATGATGCTTGGTGGCTGAGCAGTTTCACTAACCTTCTCAGTCTCTTTGCTACTTTCCATGACCTTCCTTTCATGTCTGGTCACTGGCTTTCTAGGTTGAACCATGAAACTAGCATCATCACCTACAAACTCTAATTTTTTAGCTGTCTTATCTTTCTTTAGCTTTCTTCCTCCATCTTCAATATCTTCAGCTTGGACAATGGGAGTTTCTTCAATCTCAATTGCATGCAAGATGTCCTCTAAATTTCCTTTAGCCACTGTTTCGCACCTAATAACTCTCTTGCTACTTTGTTTGCTGATTGTTTTCTTTTGTTTTGCAGGTGTTGTTTTAGGTGTGTGAACCTTATGCAAAGGCTCTGCCTCCATGCTCACTGGTTCTGGAGGAGATGATCTATTCCCTTCTTCAACTTCCTCTTCTACAGCTGGTGATGAAATGTTTTTAGGTTTGGAGGCTCTCTTAGGAGTGACAACATCAATTTCAAAACCACTCATGAATAGAAAGGAATTCCAATATTTATATATTCTCTTTAATTCCTCTAACACCAATAGCTTAATCAAACCATGATGAAAAAGAGAAGTTTCATTGCCTTCTGTCTTAACTTGAAACTTATCTGAAATTTTACCTAGACTTCTATATAAATAAAAGTGAAAGTCAAGTGACCTCTTACCCACAAAATGTAGAAGAAGCCTAAGGTGGTAGGAGTAGACCATGTTAAACCTTCCTTCACAGGTAAAATACTTCTAAATGATCATCAGCATCTTTGAATAGTTGTCCTTCATGAAACTCATATGGATAACATTTGTCAAATCAATTTCACTATGTTCTTGCTTGATGAACTCTTTGCAATCCTTCATTGTCAACTTGATGCCTTTAAACCATTGTTCCCCTCCTCTAGGGATTCTTGTTGCTATTGAAATTTTGTCTGGTGTCACTATTAGGTTTAGCATTCCCACTTTTGAAGTTGTTCCAGTGAAACTGTTAGCAAAATCCTTGGAAAAATGTAGATGACAACCCTGCAACCTTTGATATAATTGCAAGCAACCTATTCTTCTAAAAATCTCCATGGAATTTGGGTCTTCATTGAGAAAATTCATGTCCATGGGCTCATACCTGTGGAAGTGACCACCCTTTTTTGTTTTCTTCCTTGCAACCATGGGTGGCTTTATATCTTCTCAACCTCGCTTGCTTGATGACACCTACAACCTTTAAATTTTCCAGCAACCTGCTTGGCTCGATGAAGCAGCTATCCAGAAATCCAATTACATGCAAAGATAAAGCGGAGTATGACAAAAGTACTAATTGGGTAAGGTTTTATGGTTTAAATGATAGCTCATGCATTAATCATGACACATGCATGCTAAAAAGGGTAATGATGACCTCATACTTTGCTTTGTATGTTTGAATTAACCATAACAGACTCGAATGACCTCCACCCTAACCCCTCCAATCATGAACTAACCGTTCATATCGAATTTGACAAGACAGATAAGAAAACAAGTTTTCGTAGCGTAGCTAGTTTGTACTCTGACAATTTTGCTATGAAACTATTAGGCAATTTCGTAGCGAAAACTGTTGTTTTGTTGTATAAAATGATACGAAAAGATGAAAAACTGACTTAAGAGCCCTTTTTGAATTTAAATGCATAGGGAATGAAAACTAACACCATATGATGACTAATGGGACATGACATGACCTAAATGGAGGTGGCTTTGAACCTTAGGATAGGTTAAACATGTAAAAAATGAAATTTTCCTATACCAACTTGAAAGGCTTAAGGAGACCTTATCCTTTTGATAAATGAACTCTATGACCATGTCAAGTACTATTTTCACAATTTTATGAATGATAACAGTGGCTCCACTTGGGATGGTGTGCCCCTATGGTACATCAAAGAACCTATAGCTCCAGTGCCATCCATCTTTCTTTCTTTTTCTCTTTTTTTTTAATAAAAACTCTAAAATTTTCCAAGCCTTATTCAAACTCTAATAGCCTTCACCTCGGGCTCAAGTTTGATGATTAGATTGTATTTATTAGCAAAAAACCGTAATAAAATGGAATATATACAATGGAGTGAAAACATTCAGTAGAACTTAAGAGGAATAGTGCTTTAGAAACTTGCCATTGACAGGCTCTCCAGCACAAGGTTGTTAATCCATCTCTTGAAATAGATAAGTATTGTTGCAATGGAATGAAACTACTATGAATGGACCTTTCCAGATATTCTCAAACTTACCATGTTTCCCCTTTTCTTCAATTCTGGCATCCCACTTCAATGCCACATCTTGAATCTACAAATTTTCCTCTTTGACCTTCCTGTCAAATGTCTTCTTTATTCTGTTTTGAGACTACTGATGGTTGTTATACACTTCCTCCCTTTTTTCATACAGATCTATCAACTGGTTTATTATCCTCTAAAGAGCATTAGGCTCCTCCTCTAGTCCTTGCAGCAATTTCATAACAGGCACTCCCAAGGATGTGGGAAAAATGGCTTCAACTCCATACACCAAATAATAAGGTGAAGTACCAATTGATATTTTTGTACATACTCTATTAGCCCACAGAGCATACTTCAGCTTCAAATGCCACAATATTTTGTTTTCCTGCAGCATCTTCTTAATAATTCTCACAATTATTTTGTTAGAAGATTAAGCAAGACCATTACACTGTAGGTAATAAGCAGTAGAGTGTCCAAGTGTAATTTGATACTGATGATAAAAACTAATCAATCTTTTGGATTTGAAATCCTGTGCATTGTTAGTGATAATTTTCATAGGACAGCCAAACCTAGACAATATGTTATTATCTAAGAACTGTATGATGAATGAATCATTTTCTTTCCTTGTTTGGATTGCTTCAATCCACTTGGTGAAATAATATGTTGCTGTCAGGATCCAGTGATGCTGCCCTAAAGATGATGGATGAATTTCACCAATAAAATCTAGCCCCCACTGCTGGAAAGGCACCTTAACATAAATTGACATCAAGGGTAAAGGAACTAGCTTTTTCTTACCATAAAAAATCTGACATTCATGCCAGGCAGCTATCTTTTTATAAACATCTTTGAACATGGTAGGCTAGTAGTACCCTGCTCTGATAATTTTGTTTGTTGTAGCCTTCCAATAGTGATGACCTCCACAATCTCCTTTATAAAATTCTTCAATCATTTTTTCAGCTTCCTCTTCCAGCAAACAATTCAAAAGAATACCACCAGTAGCTTTCCAGTACAGATTTTTATCTATAATGCAGTACCTCAGAGATTTCAGCTTCACAAACCTTGCTTTAGATTTAGTCAATGCAGTAGGAGCTCTATGATGATGTAAGACAAAGAAAATTTCTTTGCACCAGTCAGATATAATGTATTTCCATTTAATATGAATCAACTTTTCATCTTCATCTGATAATTCTGAAATTTCTGCAATAAAATTCCTATCAAGAAAATCAAAATTGGACTATGCCATCATCTTTTCTAGCCCCTAACCTTTCAACAATTTTGTAGGTCTGATTTCTATATCATACTCCAACAAATTAGCTATCCACTTCCCTCTCTTACCATCGGGATTAGCTTGATTCAAGATGTCCTTCACTACAGTGTTAGGCACAAATGCTATAACATGAGAATGCAGAATATAGATTCTGAAGTCTTTGATGGCTTTAACCAAAGCATATGCCTGTTTTTCTAAGATGTTTTACTTCAGCTCTGAGTTAGCAAGGGTTATGCTAAAGAATGAAATGGGCTGCTTTGTACCTTGTTGTCCTTTCTGCAGTAAAACTCCAGCAATTGTGTTTTCTGATGCAAATGTAAAAATCAGAAATTCCTTCGAAAAATCCGGGCTAATAAACACTAGGGCTTGAGTGAGTGCCTTCTTAATTTCTTCAAATGACTGCTTTGCTTCAAATTTCCATTTAATATCAGCTCCTTTCTTCAACATCTTGGTTATATCTTTGACAATCTCAGCAAAGTTGGGAATAAACCTTCTAAACAAAATTCACTCTCTTAAGGAAAGATTGAATTTCCTTTTTGTTCCTTGGTAAGTCAACTTTCTGAATGGCATAGACTCTATTTGGATCAATATTTATCCTATCTTTTGATATAATGTTCCCAAGCAAATTTCAAGAAGTTAAAGCAAAAATACTCTTAGTGGGATTAAGAGAAGTACCAAATCTCATACACTTCAGCAGATGCTTCAAATGGTCTTCCTCTCTTCTTGAGAATACAGTTATGTCATCCAAATATACAACCACCAACTTATCCTTCTCCTCAGCAAAGGCAATGTCCATTACTCTTTGAAAGGTCGCTCCTTCATTCATCAAACCAAAGGGAATCTTGGCATACATGAATGTCCCCCATGCTGTAGTCAAAGTAGTTTTCTCCTGATCTTCTGGGTCTACTAATATCTTATTGTCTCTTGAAAAACCATCCTACATAGACATACTTTGGGAACCAGCAATATTCTGTATAATTTGATCCATCTTAGGGAGAGGGTAATTTTCCTTCATAGAAGCTTTGTTCAAGTTTCTGAAGTCAATGCAGATTGTGATTTCTCCACTCTTTTTACTGACTGGTACCAAGTTAGAAAGCCATTTGATAATCTAATAGGGACAATACTTTTTGCATCAAAGAGCTTCTTAATTTCCTTCTCAATCAGAGTCATGAGCAGTAAATTAATCCTTCTCAACTTCTGTTTGAAAGGTTTCTCATTTTATTTAATAGGAATGGTATGTTGAATAATAATAGGATCATATTTCTTCAAATCATCATAACTCCATGCAAAAACATCAATGATTTTTTTCATCATCTTAATATATTTTTGTTTCATCTCTATAGAAAGAAACTTAGAAAGGTTTAACATTTTGGGCATTGCTACTGTACCAAGATTAGAACTCTTTACCTCTTCATCATCAGCTTGCATCCTAGGAGCTTTGAACACATCATTTTGGTCAAAAAGCTTTTCAAGTGGAATGAGACCCTTGGGTATACAATTATTCTTCAGCTGCAAAACTTCAGAATTACCCTTAGTGTCTCAAAGCATGTTTTTTGATCTACTTGTGTGATTTCAAACTCCTCTTTCAATTATATGAAGTTTTTGACTTGTTGGTCATCTTCAAAGACTTTCTAGTGGATGATGTTGTCTGGGATAGCAGGTCTATGATGAACTTCAACCTCATACCTTTCAGTGGAATGTGTAGGGATAACAAACAGACTTGCAGAAATAGCTAGGGAATCAGTTACTGAGTTTTGATCCCTAGTTTTCACAATAAATGAATATTCTTGAAATTTATCTAACATCTCCATGATAAGATTTCGGTATTCTCTCATTCTCACATCTTTGGTTTGATATACACCTTCAACTTGTTTAAAAACCAATTTAGAATCTCCACAAACTGAAATTTTTTGGGCACCCAATCTTTTCAAAATTTCTAAACCCAAAAATAGAGATTCATACTCAGCCATATTATTTGTGCAATCAAAATTCGGTTTAAAAGAGTATAACTTACTTTCATCATCATGAGTTGTGATCCAAATTCCTGCTCCAACCCCCTCTTTTCCAACTGATCCATCAAAATGCAACAACTACCAGCCCTCTTCTTTTTCTTCAATGATTTCCTGATTTTCAGCTTGTTGATTTTCAACCTCTTGAATTTAAGCTTTCCTTTCATCTTCTACTTCATCAGTTAGCTCATTGAAAATAATTGTTGATCCTAATTCAATTTCAACAGCATAAATTGGATAATTCTAAGGTTTATCCTTAATTATTACCATATAATACATACTTATCTCTCTGTACAGTCTTATTTGCTCACAAAAAATAGGAATGGTGGCATATATTAGGTCCATCTGCATGGTGCCTTTCATCTTTTCTACCGAAGACCTGGATAGAAGCACACCAAACTTGGGTGGAATGTTTTCTACCACAATTTCCATTACCATTGTCTTGGAAGGGACTTGTTTAAGACCAACAACAACATCTTTTATCAATCCAATGCATTGAACTCTTTTTGAATCAAAAGAAAACAAATCCTTGTATGGACTAGTGATTTCCAATCCCATCCTTTCCATAATCACTTTAGGCATGAGGTTATGAGAAGCCCCTGAATCCAACATGGCATTGTGTAAGGTCATGTCATGGATACTAAGGCTGACATAGAAAGGAGGTACTTCTTCATTTTGTTCATATTCCAATCTTGGTCCCAATTAAATGGTTGGATGATCCTCTTGTACATTAAGGATGTCTACAGCTTTTGGTTGGGAATTCATCATTTTTACAATTTTACTTTTGTACTCATTCACCTTAATAATTTCTCCAAAAGGGACTGGGATCTTGATTTTGGAAATCTCATTCTCCAAACTGAAAGTAGAAGTAACATTTTCAATTTCTTTGGCAGGAGGAGGAGGTGGTGGATCCTTTATAGCCTCAGTTTCTTTAGGAGCATCTTTCTTGGGCTATGTTTTATTTGCAGTAATAGGGACATTTCTGTTTTTGAGGTTGTATTGCTTCTGCATCTCAAAGGTTGCATGTTGATAACCCTTAAGGTAATCATATGGCTCCTCACCCTTATTTACATCATGATCAGTGTTACACCATTTTTTGGTCATCTAACCTATTATCATTAAATGAACCAAAATACACCATGTAAGACCAATTTTACCCTAAGTAAAATTGCTTTCGCTATGTGAAATAACTTGGTAAAACACCTTTATTAAGTTGTTTATGGTCTAAACAGGAAACCCCAAACGAAAATAATAAAAAAATCTACATTTAGCTATATTTCCTGGTCATATTTAACCCAAAACAAGGAAATCAATTAAACAAATCCTTATTTATTTGATTATTTCCTAGAAATAAGTTATTTAAATAATATTCCTAGTAAAATTTGACTAAATAATTTATAAATAATTAAATAAATCATTATTTATTTAATTATATTTCCACCATTTCCTTAAAATAATAAATAAATCATTATTTATTTATTATTTATAAATAAAGGAATTGACCCAAGTCAAAAATCCTTTTCCCTCCAACAAATATAATAAAATATTCCCAAAAGGTGGTTCTAGAATTTGATTAATAGTATTTTATTCATGCACCAAGTTCTAGACCACCCTAATATTTTGTTATAAATAGAAGGGTTTTCCCATTCATTAGACACCTTTCATTGCATATTAGATCACTCTGGATCTATATTCTTGGTCTAACTTTGAGTCATTATCATTGTCACATTCTCCATCATTTGCTTTGTGAGCTCCCTTTGAGTTCTATGTTTGTCTAGGTTTTCTACACCAACAAGAGAGAGAAATTTTAGATCTCAAATGCTAAGGACTTTCAAGAACCCATCCCATTGAGGAGAATTGGAAATACCTTTCTTGTTTTCCTCTCAGGTGCCCCTTTTTAATATAAAAATTCTTTCAAATATATTGTTCTTGTCTTGTCTATTGGATACATGGAGAAACATTTTATTTTCACTGCTTCATGTCTTTTATGCTTAGATCTGGATTTGTGCAGCTTTATTTGGATCACCTAACTGCAGATTTAAAGATATTGGCAACCATAATTGATGTTAGGGCTATTTTTTATGCGTAGCTAAAGTGGTATTTTTCCGACGAAAGATTCATACTAACAATTGGCGACTCCACACGAGTTTTCTTTTGCGACCGTTGTCGTTTTATATATTCCTGCATATCCAGCTATTTCAGACCCTAGGGTTTCTCTTCAGTTCTCTGTTTCTCCTATTTTTATGGTGCTTTTCACCTCTAAACCCCTCAAACATTAAAATTTTTAACTTCCATGTGTTTTTGGGCCTATTGCGCAGGTGACAGACATCAGCTGCAGCTGAGCTGACAACTTTTTCTGAAATCTGCCGCCGAGAGACCCGAATCTACAGGTCGCACTTATCAGCCCAAAAAATATGACCTAGACTGGAGGGCGCACTTTTCTGCCCCAAAACTACGACCTGGACTGCAAACAGGTCAGAACCTACGACCTGCTCTTTTCTCTGCACTTTTCCAGCAATTTTTTTGGGTTTGACTGAAGCTTCTGTCACGGTTTTCCAGCCTCCGTCTCTGCCCCGTTTAGACCTGTTTCTTATCTGTTTCACTCATTTAAGAGGGAATCTTTCCCCTTAGGACTTTATTACCCTCCACTTTTTGTGGGTGATTTTTAGCCGTTTCAGACGTCTGAATTTTCAGAGTTTCAGCCTTCTTCTTTTCAGATCTGATACCTCATTTTCAGATCCCTCTAGATCAACTCTTCTCCCTTTTCAAAACACCTCATATAGCTTTGTTTGGGTTTATCTCTAGGGTCACCTCCTTGTCCCTTCTACCTTTATTTGATTCTCTCCTTTGTAGTAGCAACATTGCCTCTGCCTCTTTGCTATTTTCTACACCTCTTTTCCACAGATTTCTCCTTTAGATCCCTGTCCCTCCCGACCTTAGATCTATTGGCCTCTTTTTAGCGTGTTTTGATTAGATTTTTTCCCCCTTCTAGACTAGTTTTGAGAGACCCGCCTTCTTGGGTTAGATTGATGCATTTTTAGCTGTTAATTTTCTGTTATTTCAGTCTTATTTACTGTTCTCTGCAGATTTATTTTCAGTTACACAGCACAATTTTCTTTTACTCTCCAAACGTCTGGGTTTAAAAATTAAAATTAACACACGCCACACACTGACCCTAAGTGAAGAAGAGCCTGGTTAACACCACCTGGCAAAGACTTTAAAATAAATTGACACTGCACCTCTCTACCCTTGTTTCGACATTGACCTCACTTGATTTTGCACCTCCCTGCCTTTGTCGGTTTTTCTTCTTCCTGTCATCATTTTGCCTCCAAGGCGTTTATCCTGGAGACTTCTTGGCCTTCACCCTCAGTTTCCGGTTGGTCGACTTCCTCCTGCCCGTCGTCATCGATTTAGTCCTCCCCCGAATCCGCACTCCGACTCTTCTTCTGATTGTTCGGGTTCTCCCCCTACTCCTGGTTCTCCCCTTGTTACCTTCACCATGTCTAGTTCAGGGCCTAGTGCTAGTGGCAACCCCAGTTCTACTGCTGGGTCTGTTTCCAGTGGAACCACTATGGGAACTACCTCGACTGTCCCTTTGCTCCCTTATATGTCCGGTCTCAGTCTCCCTGATTTCAATCAGTTGATCAATGATCCTATCCGCCACAATGTTAGTTGGCCTGCTATGCCAACCAAGCTCCCCTCCGACATTCCCAAGTTCAAAGGCCTTTCTAGTAAAGATCCCTCCAACCATATTCGATCTTTCCACATGTTGTGTTCATCCAATTCCATTACTGATGATTCCATTCATCTTAGATTGTTCCAACGCATGCTTACCGGTGAGGCTTCTAAATGGTATGTTGATCAGACTGCCTCTTCCCATACCACCTTTGTGACCATTGCCCAAGCCTTTTTATCTTATTTCTAGCTCCCTCTCTGATACGACATTGGTACATAACTCTTGACTTCTTTCCATCAATCCTCTTCGACCCACCTTTCCGCTCATGTCCAGGAATGGCAGAGAAGAAGGAGCTTATGTAAAGCTCCCACCTTTGAAGATCGGGTTTATATGGACTGGTTCCTTCGCTCTCTCCTACCTCCCATCAGCAAAGATGTCGCATCCCAGTTCCCTCAAACCGAAGAAGCTGCCCTCCAAACAGCCTTTAAATATGACCTTATCTATGCTCAATCTGGTTATGTTTATATCGCCCTTCCTGACCTCCCCAAACCCGGTGGCACTAATGCCCCGGGGGCATCTCACTCTACCGACAGTATCGTTGGAGCTCTTTCACATTCCTATGCTCAACCTCCTATGGGCTATGGTTTCCCTCTAGGAGGGGCCAACACCTCCAACACTTTTCCCCCTCCAGGTAGCATGTATCCAAGATACGGCATGCCTCCTCATTTTTCCCACCCATCTGCTTACTCCTCTACCACCCCAAATGATGTCGCGCATGTGAGCCTTTCCCCCCATAATCAGGAGTCTCATATTTCTACCTCATCAGGTCATCCTCTTCCCTCCACTCTTCCCATATTCCAGTCAGATGAAGACATTATGGAAGCCATGACCGAACCTGATTTTCCGTGGGACGATATGCACCATCGTGCATACTTCCTTCCACATCAATCCCATGACCAGTATGCTGTCGAATCTAAAGACTTCATTCCCTATAAAGTCGATTGGTTTAAAAACCCCATCCTTGCACCTGACGCTTTCAAAGAAGGTAATATGTCCAATATCTCTCCTACCATCAAAATAGACATTTCTGTCAAACCAGGGATCGAAGAACATATCACCTTGGGTGCCCAATGCACTTCGGAAGAAATTGAAGCCTACACCAAACTCTTCAAAGAATTCCGCGATATTTTCGCTTGGTCCTACTCAGAAGTGCCCGGACTCGATCCCGCCATTGTCGAACACCATATCGACACATGGCTTGATGCCACTCAAATCCGTCAAAAGTTGAGACCCATTCATCCCTCCAGACATGACGCCATCAAAGCCGAAATCAATAAGCTCAAGCAGGCTGGTTTCATTTATCCCATCGAATATACCACTTGGGTGTCCAACCCAGTTCCCGTCCTCAAAAAACAAGGCACCATTCGTGTCTGCACCGACTTTCACGATCTGAACAAAGCTTGTCCCAAAGACAACTTCCCCACCCCATTTATTGACCAAATCATTGATGAGTGTGCGGGGCACGAGGTTCTATCCTTTATGGATGGCTTCTCCGGATACAACCAACTCGTTATCCGTCGTACTGATCAACTTAAAACCGCATTCATTAGTCTGTGGGGCACTTTTGCATACCGATTCATGCCATTTGGCCTTAAAAACACTGGCGCCACTTTTCAACGAGCCATGTCTTATTATTTCCATGACTTAGCGCATATTATCCTTGCCTATTTATACGACCTTACTGCGCGTTCTAAACATCGGGCGCAACACCTCCATGATCTGCGTAACATTTTCCTCCGATGTCACAAGTATCATATTCTCCTTAACCCATTGAAATGTGTCTCCTGCATTCCCGCCGATCATCTCCTCGACTTCATAGTGTCTAAAGACGGGATAACTCTCGACCCGTTGAAGGTTCAAGCCATTCTTGAACTTCCTATTCCTTGCGCCTTACGATAGCTACAAAGTCTCCAAGGTAAAGCTAATTTTCTTCGCCGATTCGTTCCTGACTATGCCACCACCGCACATGGCTTCCTTAGACTTCTTCGATCTAACACCCCATTTGTCTGGGATACCTACACTCAAGAGTCTTTTGATGCCCTCAAGCATGCTCTCACATCTGCTCCCTTGATCCGTCCTCCTGACTTTGACCAGGACTTCATCCTGTACACCTCCGCTTCCGCCTACACGGTTGCTGGTGTCCTTATCTAGGAGGATGATAACGGTATCGAACATGTGATCTATTATGTCAGTAAGAACCTTGCCGGTCCGCCTGTGTCCTACTCACATGAAGAAAAATTAGCGCTAGCTATCGTGTTTTCGGTCCAAAAACTACGTCATTATATCCTCATGCGTTCCACCAAGGTTGTGACTAACTCCAACCCCATGGCTTTCCTATTGAGTCGACGCATCCTCAGTGAGAAGTACGCTTGTTGGGTCGTTATCCTCCAAGAATTCGACCTTGAATTTGTCACCCCAAAAAGTAAGAAAGGTTTATTCCTCGCTGAACTCATTTCTGATTTACCTACCGAGACGTAGGATCCTCCAATTAATGATGCTCTTCCCGACAAACATTTATTCGCCATCACCACCGACGACCCTTGGTACGGTGACATCCTTATTTACTTGCAAACCCAAAAGTTTGCCCTTCATCTTGATCATGATGCTCGACGACGTATCCGACACCAAGCCCCTCACTACCTTCTGATCGGTGACGACCTTTATCGTCGCGGAGTAGATACGGTCCTTCATCGTTGCCTCACACACGCTGAAGCCGAGCAAGTCCTCAATGCCTGTCATAGTGGTGCTTGCGGTGTCCACCTCTCCGACCTCACTACCGCCAAAAAAATCATGCGCGCTGGGTATTTTTGGCCTTCTCTCTTCAGCGATTGCATTGAAGCAGTCAAACACTGTTCCAAGTGCCAGCATTTCGCCCCTAAGGCAAGAGCTCCTCCTGCTCCCCTCCATCCCGTCATCATAGCCGGTCCTTTCTGTAAATGGGCCATCGACTTTATGGAGTGTTGACCTCCTTCTGCTGGTAACCACAAATATATCATCGTGGCAGTTGACTATTTCACAAAATGGGTTGAAGCTATGCCAACATTCAACAATACGGCAACCACCGCAGCCCTCTTTTTCTTTAACCACGTCATTGCTCAATTCGGGGTTTCAAAACAATTGGTCTTTGACCATGGCCGACATTTTGAAGATGATATTTGGCATGAGATATCCTCACTTTTGGGTTTTCAGCACCAATATTCATCATCCTATTACCCCCAAGGTAATGGCCAAGTTGAAGCGGTCAACAAAATTCTTAAGACCATGCTTCAACGAATGGTGAATAGGCACAAAACCAATTGGCATCTTATGCTCTTCCCTGCTTTGTGGACTTATCGTACTTCTGTTAAAACCGCCACCGGTTTCACTCCTTTCCACCTTGTCTTTGGAGAGGAGGCAGTCTTACCAATCGAATTTTAAATTCCTTCCCTTCACTTGGCCGTCGAAATTCTCCCTGATACCCAACCTCTAGAACAGCGACTTATCATGATTGAGCATGCCTCTGAAGACCGTCGTGTTGCATTGAAAACTCTTGAAGTGGCCAAAAAGTGCACCAAAGCTCAGTATGACCGAAAAGTACACCCTCGTACCTTTCATGAAGGTGACCTTGTTCTAGTATATGACCAAGCCCACGATACTCTTGGTCATGGGAAGTTTGACTCATTATGGCTATGTCCTTACATCATCAGTAAAGATCTTGGTAAGGGGGCATATATTTTAGAGGACTTTGAAGACCACCCCCTTCCTAATCCTCGTAATGCACTCTATCTTAAGAGATATTACCCCTAGCATTTCCCGTCCAAAATGCATGTTTTATTTTCTTTTAGATAGCCAGCATATGTTTGTTTTCGTAATTCGCTAATTCACCAGGACACAGGTTTTCCACGAAGTCTTACTTCACCTCTCCTCAAAATCGGATTTTTTCACTTACAACACTTTTCCTTGGGGCACCGCTTTGCCTCCATACTCATTCTTGTTCGTGTTGATTTCCGTCATGAGATACCATTTTGTACTCATGTTTTTATGGTCCCCTTTGGATCTTCCCCCATTTCATCATCATCATTAGTGTCTGTCTGTTAGTCGCTCTAATATTTTCTCTCGTTCCTTAGTTGGGGATCCCTTCTTACCTCACCTATGTCGGACCTCCTTCTGTCGACATCAGCTCATTTACTCTAGAAGCCAGGTCTAGAGGGCGGTGTACCTTGGTTCGAACTCCTTTCAGCATGATCGTGATCCGTATACTTGATGGTCCAGTGATGCAGCAGCAACTATTGGTGATTCCCGGGTGTGTGTGATATGTCTCAACCCTCATGAGGGGGTGGCCCTGTAGGTAGCCCCCCACATGCCCGGTTGACTTCTTCATTTCAGCCTTTGATGTAGCTCCTTACATTTGATGATGTCGATCTCAGCCGCTTGCAACGCCTTTTCGATTTTCATGTATCATTCAAATTTTGCGAGCCCTTCCCCATGTATAGGGGGCATTTGGGTTGTATTTGTATCTCATGTACTAAAACATTATTGTATAAGTCCTGGTTGTTATTCTAGGCACAACATGTATGTGGGATTCATCATTCTATTTTTCTGGCTCGTATTTATGTCAGCATGTACTTTATAGTTCGGTTCCTTTTTTACTGGACATACTATTCTTTTGTACTTTGTCTCGGTGGGCATAGGTATGCCTCCCCCGCCACCTTTAGCATAGGTACCACCTCATAAAATAGAGACTTTTTTCACCTGTAATTCTCGTCTCCTCGGAGTCTAGTCCTTTAGCACATTAGACTACCTTACATTTCTCTCTCTGACTTCCCTCTTGATGTCTAGTGATTGAGTTCTTACAACGTACTTCGGTCATACGATTTGCTCCTAACACTCGTACGCTGGGGGGCAATCTGTTACACCATTTTTTGGTCATCTAACCTATTATCATTAGATGAACCCAAGTACACCATGTAATACCAATTTTACCCTAAGTAAAATTGCTTTCACTATGTGAAATAACTTAGTAAAACACCTTTATTAAGTTGTTTATGGTCTAAACAGGAAACCCCAAACGAAAATAATAAAAAAATCTACATTTATTTATATTTCCTCGTCATATTTAACCCAAAACAAGGAAATAAATTAAATAAATCCTTATTTATTTGATTATTTCCTAGGAATAAGTTATTTAAATAATATTCCTAGTTAAATTTGACTAAATCATTTATAAATAATTAAATAAATAACTATTTATTTAATTATATTTCCACCATTTCCTTAAAAAAAAAAAAATCATTTATTTATTTATTATTTATAATAAAGGAATTGAGCCAAGTCAAAAATCCTTTTCCCTCCAACAAATATAATAAAATATTCCCAAAAGGTGGTTCTAGAATTTGATTAATAATATTTTATTCATGCACCAAGTTCTAGACCACCCTAATATTTTGTTATAAATAGAAGGGTTTTCCCATTCATTAGACACCTTTCATTGCATATTAGATCACTCTGGATCTATATTCTTGGTCTGACTTTGAGCCATTATCATTGTCACATTCTCCATCATCTGCTTTGTGAGCTCCCTTTGAGTTCTATGTTTGTCTGGGTTTTCTACACCAACAAGAGAGAGAAATTTTAGATCTGAAATGTTGAGGACTTTCAAGAACCCATCCCATTGAGGAGAATTGGAAACACCTTTCTTGTTTTCCTCTCAAGTGCCCCTTTTTAATATAAAAATTATTTCAAATATATTGTTCTTGTCTTTTCTATTGGATACATGGAGCAACATTTTATTTCCACTGCTTAATGTCTTTTATGCTTAGATCTGGATTTGTGCAGCCTTATTTGGATCACCTAACTGTATATTTAAAGATATTGGCAGCCATAATTGATGTTAGGGCTATTTTTTATACGTAGCTAAAGTGGTATTTTTTCGACGAAAGATTCATATTAACAATCAGACTCATCATGCTCTTCTTTAGTCAAAAACATTCCAAACATGTTTTCATCTAGGCAATGAATGGAGTCTTCTGGGATCTCAGGATGATCTTCTTCATCCAATAAGATCCACTGACATGCTGGAGGTCTCCAGCTGGAAAAAAAATATTTTAATATGCTAAAAATCTTTCAACAAATGTTCTCTACGAAAACATGACTGTTCCGTAGCGAGTTTTAGTAGTGCGGGAAAAGTGGCTTTTCCATCCATCTTATTCACTTCTTTGTTGTTCCATCATCTTCATCATGTCATGACACCTTACCATCATGGATCCCTCTCCTTAAAACATTTCAAAACTAAATTTAAATGCAAAAAGGTACTTATAGGTTTTTTCGTAGCGTATTTCTGGCTTCAAGCCTGGGGTACGCTACGAAACTGTGCAAAAAACCAGAAATTGCTTATTTCAAACTTATCTTCAAAAACTGTCCTCCAGCTGCAAAATTTAGGTTATCTGCATGTTATGAGCCTCCTAAAACATATTCCATCTTACCTTATCACTCTTTGGGTGTTTCCTCCTCATTTACAATCAGTTGACTAATGGGCTCCTCTACCACTTTCATTTTCAATCCTTTCTTTTCCAACTCTACATTAGTCAGATCCAATTGCTCTTCTAGATCTTTCACTTTGTCCTTTAATGCCTTGTTCTTGGATTGCAAGTGTATATTTATATTTTTGATATGTTTGACCTCTCCTCTTAGTGGCTGAGTCCACTTTATCAACTTTTTTGAAACACTAGTGACTTGATCTTCCCAGATTTTTCTCATTTGCTCAAATTGAGCTTTCTCAACTCTATGTTTCTTTGCCTCTTGTTTCAACACTGATATCTCCTCACCTACCATCTTCAACTGCTCTTTAAGGGTTTCAATTTCTGATTTTTCACTAATTTTCTCTTTACCCTTCCTTTTTTTGATAACCAGCTCTTCTTTTGTAGGTGAAGAGAGATCTATGATGCTTGGTGGCTGAGCAATTTCACTGACCTTCTCAGTCTGTTTGATGCTTTCCATGACCTTCCTTGCATGTCTGGTCATTGGATTTCTAGGTTGAAACATGAAACTAGCATCATCACCTATAAACTCTAATTTTTTAGTTGTCTTACCTTTCTTCAACTTTCTTCCTCCATCTTCAATATCTTCAGCATGGACAATGGGAGTTTCTTCAATGTCAATTGCATGAAAGATGTCCTCTAAATTTCCTTTAGCCATTGTTTGGCTCCTAGTAACTCTCTTGTTGCTTTGTTTTCTGATTGTTTGCTTCTATTTTATAGGTGTTGTTTTAGGTGTGTGAATCATCTGCAAAGGTTGTGCCTCCATGCTCACTAGTTCTGGAGGAGATGATATATTCCCTGCTTCAACTTCCTCTTCTACAGTTGGTGATGAAATGTTTCTAGGTTTGGAGGCTCTCTTAGGAGTGACAGCATCAATTTCAAAACCACTCATGAACATAAATGAATTCCAATCTCTGTCTAGTCTCTTTAATTCCTCTAACACCAATAGCTTAATCAAACCATGATGAAAAAGAGAAGTTTCATTGCCTTTTGTTTTAACTTGAACCTTATCTGACATTTTACCTAGACTTATGTATAAATAAAAGGGCAATTCAAGTGACCTCTTACCCACAAAATGCAGAAGAAGCCTAAGGTGGTAGGAGTAGACCATGTCAAACCTTCCGTCACAGGTAAAATACATCTGAATGATCATCAACAACTTTGAATAGTTGTCCTTCATGAAACTCCTAGGGATAGAAATTGTTAGATCAATTTCACTATGTTCTTGCTTCATGAACTCTTTGCAATCCTGCATTGTGAACTTGATGCCTTTAAACCATTGTTCCTCTCCTCCAGGGATTCTTGTTGCTATTAAAATGTTGTCTAGTGTCACTGTTAGGTTCAACATTCCCACTTTTGAAGTTGTTCCAGTGAAACTGTTAGAAAAATCCTTGGAAACCTATAGATGACAATGTTGCAACCTTTGACAGAATTGCAAGCAACCTGTTCTTCTAAATATCTCCATGGAAATTGGGTATTCATTGAGAAAATCCATGTCCATGGGCTCATACCTGTGGTAGTGACCACCTTTGGGTGGCTTTATATCTTCTCAACCTCACTTTCTTGATGACACCTACAACCTTTAAATCTTCCAGCAACCTGCTTGGCTCGACGAAGAAGCTCTCCAGAAATCCAATTACATGCAAAGATAAAATGGAGTATGACAAAAAGACTAATTGGGTAAGGTTTTATGGTTTCAGCTCATGCATTAATCATGACACATGCATGCTAAAAATGGTAATGATGACCTCATACATGGCTTTGTACGTTTGAATTAACCATAACATAATCGAATGACCTCCACCCTAACTCCTCCAATCATGAATTAAAATTTCATATCAAATTTGATAGGACAGATAAGAAAAAAGGTTTTTGTAGCATAGCTAGTTTATTCTCTAACAGTTTCGCTATGAAACTATTATGCAGTTTAGTAGCGAAAACTATTGTTTTGTTGTATAAAATGCTACGAAAAGATGAAAAAATAACTTAAGCACCCTTTTTGAATTTAAATTCATAGGGAATGAAAATTGACACCATATGATGAATGATGGGACATGACATGACCTAAATTGAGGTGGCTTTGAACCTTAGGATAGGTTAAACATGTAAAAAATGAAATTTTACCAACTTGAAAGGCTTAAGGAGACCTTATCCTTTTGATAAATGAACTGTATGGCCATGTCAAGTACTGTTTTCACAATTTTATGAGTGATAACAGCCATCATCATTTCAAGTTCATGTCATCCATTATCACCTAGGTTGTTAGATCAGTCACCACACCTCCATCTAGGTCAGGGTCTAGGTCATTTTTGTTTCGCCACCACAATGTCCAATCATGTCATGAAAGAAGGTTAACAAGTTGTCATTTTAACCATACATATCATTTACAATGGGAATTAGTGACGATAGGAAAATAAGTAAAGGCAATTTGTGTTTTCTCAAAAAATTATGCTACATGGTCAAAAGAGCTCCTCTCTCATGCTCACAACTCTCCGCAGCCATCCAAAGATTGGAAATTTGCTACGCTTTTGGTTCCAAGCTTCAAAACAGCCATCCAAGGGTTAAATCATCTTTCACAAAGGTTTAGAGACCTCCAAAATAGAAATTTAATTCTCTTCATAGCTCATTCAAGTCATATTCTTAAGAAAAGGGTGGATTCCCTCCTTAGGGTTTTCTTTACTATGCTTTTGGTTTCCTCCATGCTTGGTTGTTTTCAGCTGGAAAAACCTTAATTTAACCATCTAGAAATTTTAATACATCATCCATATACCTTATCCAAACACCAACTATCACTCATACCCCTCCTTGCCATCATTTTCACTCAAACCCTATTTTTCACTATGTTTTTGTAGGGAAACTAGGAAAACCCTGTGTTTTGACCTTTTGGGCACCTTTCACATGCCCATTTCCAAAACTTCCACTTGCATATTGTAGCCAACTCATCACCGTACCTCCTCAATGTTTTGGGAATTTTTCCCTAGTTTCCTTCCACCCCATTTCTATCCCTAAAGCCACCCTACCACTATCCCTTGTTTTCTTAATTCCACACCTCCCTTACCCATTTCATCTAGCTAGGGTTTCATCTTGTTGAAAAACACCATGGAGGGAGAAAAGAAGATTCATAAGGGAGGTTACCATTCTAGGTTTGAGCCAACTCAGACCCATGGCATCATTTTTAGAGCTTTGTGATCATTTTCTAGGGTTTACATTGCACACAAGGACATTTTTGCTTCAAAATCAGTTTATGAAGAAATGGAGATGAATTTTCCAAAAGAGAAAGAGGTTTTTGTTAATAATATACCAAAGAAAAAAATATTTCAACCAATGATAACTTTACTGATATCTTTACAAAGGCTCTCACATAAGCGAAGTTTACCAAACTTCGATCTATGCTTGGAGTTCAAGAAAGTTATCATTAAGGGGGGATAAACTCTAATGCCTCCTTCCTTCTCTTATTGTGTCACCTTTGTAAATCCTTCAATCCTGTCCCGAGTTGTTCTTAAGGGGGGATGTTAGGATATTATGAAACATAAGAAATATTTAAGTATAACTTGGTCTAGCGTAGAGTTAGGTAAAGTGTGTTTCTTTACTATGTACATTTGTAACTTATAATCCGACAGTCATAATATGTAGTGATATGAAGGTTCACTCTCTCCCCGGTATTATCGACACTTGAACTATGGCTTAACACCCTATTGATCAATTATCTCTATTTAAATATCATGGAGGGTCATTTGTCTAGTAACCGTTTAAGAGAGAAACTTATGTAAATTTTCTTTCTTTATATTAATAAATTGCCTGAAGTGGCCGCGTTGGCTTAGGTCATGGTCTGTTTCCCTCTTTGAGGGTTTTAACCACATGAAATACTGGTGTATTTATTTGGGATTTTTTTGTGAGTGGTTACCTTTGGTGTTTGATCTAAGGAAGTTACCCTGTAAATTCCTACATGGTATTAGAGTTGTTTTAAGGGCCACATACGTTGTTGATCCAAATCTAAAGTTGGTTTGACTGCATGCGACTGTCGTTTTCCACATCTATTGTTCTGACCACTTTCAGGCTAGGAAAACTACTCTGTTGTGTCCTGAGCATCTATTACAATGAGGAACCCCTTTCGTTTCATGCGAAAATGTTCTTGGTTGCCCAAGTTATGTCATTTTAGATGCGGAGGTATAAAGTATTTTTTTTACAGTTATATTTATTAATCCCTCTATTTATTTTGGTTTATAGTTTTTTTTTTTAATTACCGGATCTATACCCTCTTCTCTATGTATTCTCTTTGATCTGCACTATTTTCGATCTAGAAAATAAAAAATAAAAAAGACAAAATTTTTCTGCTATGTATGCTCTTTCCACGCGACCTTGTGTGATCTTGAGAATTTAGAAATAGTGAGAAAAATAGATAGTTGCTGGACGGAATAACTGGAAATATAATGTTCTGCCATAAGGCTTGTATTTTTTTTGTTTGCATGGTTTTTTTTATTTTGTAGGAAAAAACACGCAAACCGAAGAGCAAAAAAAATTCCCTTCCTCCTTTCAAACAATTATTGAATCCTTTTACTAGCTCACTTGGTGTAAAGTTACTTTATGAGAATAGATGTCTTGGGTTCTGTTATCACTCAGATTTTCCTTGAAGTTGTAAGAAGAGGAAAGGGGTCCTAGGTAACCACAAAACAACTTTTAGGTACAGAATCTAGCTAGTCTGTATCCAGAGAGGGCTCTCTCTTTAAGTTTTAGCTATGTTTTGAAAAATATCAGGCTAGTTATGAAAGTACAAGGATTTTGATTGAGTTTGGGTGATGAAATTATATAGCAGAGGGTAAGACTGAGTAGTTTAGGCCATTGGGATAATGGATTCAAAGAAATATGGCTTAGATATATTAAGTTTCTTAACAAGAGATGGTTTCACAGGGCAAGGTAATCAAATAGGGAACAATTATAGATCTTAGATGAATGGAATGGAATCGAAATGGTTGAAGGGAAATTAACAATCCTTCAACATATTTGAAAGAGGGAACCTGATTGATTATTAATAAAGAGAAATTAAGAATTATTTACTAAATAATCAAAATGAATAAACTAGAAAATAGGAGTAATTAAGAATTCACTGCTTAAACTAGTTCAGAAGAAAACGTTAAGAATAACAATGATTGAAAATAGATTGCACTTAAGCACTTTCTGAATTATTCCTTTCCGTTTATCATTCGGATATGAAACACATATGGTATAATAAACAAGTATAAAACTCTAAAACATAAGAGATAGATGACTTATTGATCTGTTTTCTGACTCAAGAATGCTGTGAAAAGTCTTTTGCATCAATTCCTTATCCAGCTAGCCATACGAAATTTATCCAACATCACTTTATTCCAAAATAACCAATGTTATAGCAAAGTCTAAGAATACACCCCTCAGTACTCCAATTGAGGGAGTATTTATACAAAAAGTTATAAAAAAATATCTCATAAAAAATTGAGACATAATCTAGGATGACTCATGGATAGATTACACGAAAATAGAGACGGATGGTCTCGAAGATAATAGAAAAGATAACTGATGTTGTCCTGTTCCATTTTTTATGAATGTGCTGGAGGCAGGCCCTATGATTTGGCTTGTTTCTATCCTATTTAGTACTTCTAAGCTGTTTGT